>JAQGBY010001287.1:0-30805 GCA_034698785.1 Mycogona germanica
CGAAATATCGATAGTCTTTCAGAAAAACGGGCGTGGATTCGCTGTGGCAGAGGTGAGCAGGGGGGGGAGGGGGGGAGGGGGGGAGCACAGCAAGGCATGGGGGAGTTGGCAGCACTAATGTTAGACAAGTTAGGCCTAGGTGCCTGGAGGAAAAGAACAGGTACAGAGGTGGGGGACAGGTAAAAAAAGGTATGAAGTGGTGATACGCTCACCGGGGGTGTTCATCTACGACGTGGGCAGGTGGGGCGACTGGGAAGGTTGGCCTAATGCCCTAAACTTAGGGGAATTAGGGAGCACGATCGGGAGAAGCGTGGACGCTGCAGTGTGACCGACATAGTGTCCTGTTGTTTTAACATTGTTTTGTGTTCTGCCAAGAGATGAAATTTAAGCCTAGATCTAAGCCGTCTCAATTGTTTTACGAATTATTTATTTTTCGAATTCATCAATTGTTCTCATTTTTACCACTTTATTCATCGATTAACTAGTTGGAAGTAACTTAAGCGAGTCGACGATCTTGCAATGTCAGATTTGGCATTGCTCATCAAACGCTGGATCACAGGAATTTTGAAATTATAGCTTGGCCGCGGAAGATGTGATTTCGACATGACACACCATAACGAACACTTGGTAACTATTTTTGTGGGACTGTGTTTAGTCATCGTAGGACTAACAGAACATGTGAACCACGGTCAACAGACTGAGTTGTCATCTGTTAGCCAGCGATCCGGGCCAGTCCAGCACCGTCTCAAGGAAACCGTATGGCCGGATCCCTCGAAATCGCATGGAACAGTTTTGAGCGTCCACCGGCAGAAACGTTCCAGCGCCAGTCTACTGGTCGGACCGGTCGATCGACATAATTTCACAGCCGCCGTACATGCAAATGCAAACGCCAGCACCGAATCTCCAGCAGCCATCCTCGATAATGTGACTGAGACGATTACATTGACGGATAGGACCGGACGTTCCGGTGTGGGAACGACGTTGCCGTGGTCTGCTAGTACGCCAACTCCGGTCAATAACTGCTCGTTGAGTGAGATGCAACGAGCTGGCATCGCCACCGGCTGTTCCAATGCAAGTTCGCAAAAATCAAACGAAGATGAACTGACTAACGTTCGACCATCCACGGGACGTCCAGCACCGGAGCTATCCGCTGCCAGAAAGAGTCCGGGGTCACAGTTCAGTCACAGTACACGCATCAGTGGCATTGTAAGTTGGAATTTTATTCCAATATGTTCAACTTGTAATTGCAATTGTTAAGCATGTATATTCAGCGTTCATGGCAGTTGAACATTTGGAGTATACATGTTCGGAAGACTGGAAGAACATTCAAGCTAGCGTACAAGTTATTAGTTATCAAAAAAAGCATTTATGAAGCATTCGTAAAAAATTAATTTTGTTCGTTCTTTTTAAAGGGATTAAATTTCACCAAGTCGAATTTTGCCGACGGTAGCAGCAGTGTCTTTCACGGCGGTGGCGGACTACTCCACCTAGATGAGAAGTCCCAGTCACCGATCGTCGTCGGCACGACTGGTAACACCAAGGATGGGAAGGATTACCCGCCATGCAAGCGCGCGGCCCGCTGTGTCGCCCTCAACCACACCACCTGTCTGGGCGCCACTCTCTTCTACAAGCAAACGTCATTGGACCTGGTATCGGGTCTCGGTGGTCCGAATGTGTCGCAGGCCGAGCTGCAGGCGGAGCTGCGACAGTGGCAGGCACTGCGCAACGTACCCAAGTGCTGGGCGGTCATCCAGCCGCTACTGTGTGCTGTCTACATGCCGCGCTGCGACAACGGAATGGTGGATCTGCCCAGCCAGGAGATCTGTCGGGCCACCCGCGGACCCTGCCGGGTTGTGGAAGCCACTATGGGCTGGCCCAAGTTTTTACGTTGCGACGCCGAAGACAATTTCCCGGCTCTGTGCAAAGTTAGTGTGTCGTCCAAATTATCGTCACGATCACATTTACAATTACAGTATTGGATTCTTGACATAATTTAATTGTTTCATTTTTTTCTAGACGGAAGCCAGAGAATTACGTTTCAATACCAATAGTTTTTGTCAGCCGCCGCTTGTACCAACTGATATACATGGAAGCTGGTACGAAGGTTGGGAGGGCTGCGGCCTGCAATGCCACAATCCACTTTTTACTGAAGAGGAGCATGACAGGATACATTACTTCATAGGTGGTGTCGGTTGTTTGAGTCTCCTGTGTTCCTTGTTTACAGTGGTGAGTGTAGGAGTATTACTAGATTCTCTTTATTGACTCCTGTAGTCCATAATCAGCATTGTAACAATTACATTTTATATTTTAGCTGACTTATTTCATAACCTGGAAAAGCTCCAACAAGTATCCGGCACTGATCATATTCTACATCAACGGTTGTCATTTGATTTCGACTATCGGGTGGTTGGCACAGTTCACCCCTGGAGCACGAGATGACATCGTCTGTAGGAAAGACGGCACGCTCCGCAAATCTGAACCATCGTACGGTGCCTTTCTTTATCAGTCCAACTTTTGGGGGTCCCAATTTAGTGGAGCAATTGATTCACAAATTGGAAATTGCTAATCCTCCGGTTTCAATTTTAATTTCCAGTTCTGGAGAGAACTTGTCCTCCGTTATAGTGTTCGTAATGATCTACTATTTCTCTGTGGCGTCCATCATTTGGTTTGTGATGTTGACGTACTCCTGGTACGTGTCATACAAGGCGCTGGGAAAGATCCAGGAAGCGATTGAGGCCAAGACTGCATATTTTCATCTCGTGGCGTGGAGTCTGCCACTAGTTCTCACTATCACAATTCTTGCCATGGCACAGGTAATTTTATTTTATTTCTACATTTTAAAACTATTTTTGATTTGGTTATTCGTGGTCGTCTTTTGTTTTTCTCGTTCTGATAACATTATGCTTACTTGTTTTGAAATGGAACATTTGAAATTGCTTAGGTTGACGGCGACTCCGTTAGTGGGATATGCTACGTCGGTTATGTGAATCCATACATGAGGATGGGATTCGCCATGGTTCCTCTCACGATCAGTCTGGTTGCCGGAGGTTATTTTCTCATTGGAGGTATAGATGAAAGATTTCCTTGATATTCAGGAAACGTCATTTATATTAATTAAATATGACGTAATATTATTCGTATTGTCCATGTGCTAATGTTTATTACATCAATTTTTAAAGATTGAATTAACTAGAGCAATGAATTTTTCGGGAAGTTTTAACATGATTTGTAAGACATGGTGCACAAGTTAGGAAGTATTTTATGAAAGAGTGGTGAACTGATTTTTAAATTGAATAATTGTTTGCAAGCTCACGCGATAAAGGTTGTGACGGTAAGATTTCAATTTATAAAAGTGTAATGGACTTCTTTGACTGAGCCTTGCTTTTATTCAACTCTTTAAATTTGAATTGATCAGGCAAGTTGATATATAATTTTTAAAAATTCATTTTCTTTAGCTCTACGAATATTAGTGATTCTCAAAATGGGAAGCAAAGAGTTGTTAAACATCAGCAAGAAAGCCAAAGCCAAAATATTGGAAACAATTATACGACTGAGTAAGCATCTCATCTCTATTGTTGGCTTATAATAAACCTTAGTTATTTGCTTATGTTTTTATGATTAATAAAATTTCATTCTGATGTTTTTACAGGCCTTTTTACCGGAGTTGCAATTTTACTAGTGTTCACCACGTTTGCCTGTCACATTTACGAGTACGCTCATCAGTCGGATTGGGACTCTAGCCTACATAAATACATCATGTTAGTTGTGAACTGAAGATCACCCTTCATGAAACTGAAAAGCTGAAAGAATTGTATCCCTCAGAATAGTGCATCTTGTAATCAGTTGTTTATCTGTTCCATTCGTAGATGCACATCGAATCTGACTAATCGTAACGATGGAGACCCACATTGCGTATTGGAGAGTCGGCCGAGCGTCGCCATTATCCAAATGCACTTACTGGCCGTGTTTGGGGCGGGCATCCTTATGAGCTCTTTGATTTGGACGCCCTCGTCTATTGATGGGTGGAAGAGATTCGTCAGGAGGTAATTATATAAAATGTTATCGGTAATGTATTCTTTCCTAGGAAAATGATTCGCTATCAAATTATGCATCAGAAAATAGAAATTTTGTAAACTTCACACAACACAACGGGTGACATTTCCATTTCTTTAATATTTCTTCAAATGGAGATGTTGAAAATGCAAAAAAAAAATATTGCTTCCACAGAGCTTTTCACCAGCCAATCAACCAGCCGATACACATGGCAAAACACAAAATGATCTCCAAAGCGTTTGCCCGGAGAGGAGAGATCAATGGTGGACGAATATCTTTCAGTTTCCAGAGTACGCATGACGATCCGTTAGGTGAGTTTGGACAAGGGTCACTCATGACATCAATCACACAAAAAATGCAAAATGACTTTTGCACTTTCAAACTTGATTATGCTTTTCCAGGAATGAAACTGGAGCTAAACAGCAACGCTTCCCAAGAAATTTCGTCCACCTGGCAGGCTGCTCTACCCAAGTTTCTTACCCGCAGGGGTGCCTTCATGGGTGCTGGAGCTCTAGGACTTCGAAGGAATTCTTCTGCTTCCGGTAGGTATTAATCTATTTAAATATTGTGCAGTTGCATTCGTTTGTTCAAATTCTTACAAAACGCTTTTTGAAAATCACAAAGTTCTGCAGCGTGGTCCCCGGACTCAATGATCAGGTTATTATTTTTAGTTTAAAAATGCTCCAAGGATAATGGATTAAAAAATGTGTATGAATTGTATAGAACTTGATTAAATAATTTACTCGTCAACGGTTCATGTGATTGGTTCTAATTTCCGTCTTTTTACAGAGGCCCAGGCTAAGGCTAACGATTCAGCCAACGGTCCCCGGCGTCACTCGCTCGACTCGCAGATCAGCTTCCATATGAGCGAGAGCGAGCGCAAGGCGTACATGGCACAGGCCAGGCAGAAGCGCCGGCGCAAAAAGAAGAATTTCCAGCGTCGCAACGACCGCAGTAGCCGCGTGGCACCTGCTCCTTCCCAGCCGCCGACTGGCTCAGAGGCCAAGCGACGGCGGGGCAGCGACGTGTCCCAGCAGAGCGATTTCGGCAATCTCATTCCTTTCCAGCTGCTGGCGTCGACATCGGCCGCTGTCATAATCAACAACATCAGGAAAGACGCCAAACGAGGTAAGCATTTCTATAACTGCTTTTGTTTCTTTCAAATTAATTTCTACAAATTTCAGTATCAGTCTGGTAGAATGAGGCATAGGACGTCCTTTTTATGGACGTTGTATCCGAGGCAGCGCAGCACAGTATACGAACAGAGACGAACTCTTTTTGTAATTGATTATTGTTCATTGATTGATCCGGCGCTGTCTCGGATGTAACAATCAATCTTAAATTTTGTAATTATACTTTTCCTAAACGACTGTATCACCTATCGACTGTTACAGAAAAGGAACAGAATATTGCTAGGCCGGCGACAGGTCTGAAAAAGCGAAACAGCAACAGCGCATCCCACCATCACGGGAACACACCCGGACAATACAACTTCGGCTTTCTCAACGGCATAGAGTCGTCGAGCGACGATCATAACACCAACAACGCGTCGACCGCCCCCACAGTACAGCTGCTACCCGGTCAGATCGGTGACGACGGACCAGCCGAGGTCTCGCCCAAGAGCAAAGCTTCCGCGGTGGCAACGCCGTCCTTCTCGCACCAACACCCAATGGCGGCATCTAGGGAGCGGCACCAGAGTGCTGCCGCCTACGAGGACGACCGACGCAGCACCATCAGCACAGAGAGCCTGCACAAGTTGGGCGAGCATATGAGCAACAGCATCTTGAGCCGGGTGATTCGCGCATCCCAGTCAGACATCGAGATGAAGGCGTACGATCGGCACTCTGTCAAGTCGGCCGTCAACGGCGGTGGCTCCATGAACAATAGTCTGCACAGCGGTCGACGGAGCATCGTCGATATGGCCATGGACAGCGACAACAGAGATTCGTCTTCCAGTTAACCTTGATCATTTTGGTTGAATAGTAAGATCTGTTGAACGGCTAATTCACGCAAGAGTCTGCTAAGCAAAGGTGAACACACTTGTGGTTTCATTTCAAGTGTAGTTTTTCCATTTAAAATACTCGTATATTTAGTTAAATTGCATGGTTGGTGAACGTAGACATGGTAGACGTATCCAGGACAGCTCTAGACGTAAATCATGAATATACATGACAAATGTTCTAAAAACAATCCTGTATATTACGCAATGGTTCAATCTTTTCTCAGCTGGAATCTATAAAATTCATTAAGATTGGCAGATACTCAACATGCATGTTTTGAAGATATGCTGTTTTCGGTCACAAGTTTTACGAAATGAGAAAAAGGGAATAAGTTGTTTTTCTTGTTAAAAGAAATGATCTTAAGACCATTTTCTACCTCATCTCTGCATTTGGTTCAATTTATTGTGCCACTTAAAATTTGTTGGTATTACTGTATACTCGAGTAAGATTGCTAAAATTTACGCGACTGACATTCACGAATGGTCATATCGACCGTGATATTCAGAGCTATGTACTAAGAGCCAACAACTGATCATTTATTCGTCCAGTTTAAAGGGCAGGATCAAGTTAATATGCTAAATGTTCAAATACTGAGTTTAGAATGTGCAATTATGCGGATTTTTTATGCACGATTTGAGATGCAGAAATTGCCAAAGATCTTGGTGTAGGGCGTTTACGGAGACGTCTATACTGTACCAGTTTTCTTGTACTCCGTATTTTTAGTATTTTTTTCCAGTTCATTATTTTTTACTCTTCTGTATTGTACATGTTTTCATGTAATGCATTTTTAGTACTTTTTATACATTAAATATTGCTGGTGTAATCTTGCCTTTTTATTTTTTAGACGATAATGCGTCTAATTTTATGTTCTTGTCACGAAGATTTCTTGAAAGGTTTGGCGAAGCTAGCTTACACCATCGCAAATATACAACTGTCCTTGTAATTAAATTTATTCTCAAAATTCCTTCCCCACCTCATGACAGTCATGGTCATTTAAGCGTCATTCAAACCGGTGGATTTTGGTCGCATGCGAGGGGATCTTCTCCGGTCGCGTGAACTACTCGAATTTTTATTTTTTTTCGCTACCGCGTGAACCACGCGTGCGAAATAAAAAAATTTCCCCTCGCATGCGACCAAAATCCTCCGGTTTAAATGAAGCTTAAAAGGCTGAAATATTCCACAGGTTAGCCACAATGTAATTTTGCTACAAATTCAACCATCCTTTGTATCGGGCTGCAACAATGTATTTATTTATTCCACCATCGCATCGTTTTCCTCGTCTTCGTCTGAGCCGTCATCATCGATATGCAAATCATCCAGCATCTCTTCGAGCGTAATGCGGGGAGCTTCGTCGTCGTCCGTCTCTTCCGTTTCGGCGTCGGTTTGCACATTGGTATCTTCGAACAAAATGATAAAATAATGGCATTTAAAAAACACTAAAAAGCTGAGCACTTTCATTTCCCAAATACGCAAAAGGTAATTTGTGATGAGTCAAGTGTACAAGAGCAAAGACAATCAAACTATTAACGTATTGTATATTCGCCATATATGAAGACCTCCGCCATATTGGCTCTAACCATACCTTTGTAGATATCCACATTCTTTCGATATTCTGGGTCCTGCTCCAAATCCTCCAGAAATTCGTGGAAGTCACTGTTGATTAGCATAATTCATTAGTCACATGTTTCCTAGCTATTACTGTACGATTAAAATCACACTAATTAGGTTTTTCAGAATTTTTATTTGTCTTGTTTGTTGGTTGGTTTATTTGGCCAATGATCAAAAGCTGATCACGTAGCCCAGAAAGACCCACCCATTATATCATCTCAAGTTGTAGATGCCATATTAAATGTACAGCTGGATGCAAAAACGTTAAACAACTTACTTATCCATTGCATAATTCTCGTCTTCAATTTCATTAGCAATGTGCTTCAGCTTCCACTTTCGCTTGCGCTGTCGCGCAGGATAGATTTTCTTGACGATTACCTAAACCGAAGAAATGTAAAGGGATTTGTTACTCATTTAATCGTACAGAGTATAAACTACGTCACCAATATTAATTGGAGTCTTTGATTGTCTTACCACGCTGGGCAGGTTTTCGGGGTTAAGTTTCTCAAAATAACGATCGTTGACGTTCGAATTGGTCACATCAAATCTGTTAATGGGTATGAAAAAATAAAAAAATGTACTCCTAATTTTCAAGGGTAATATTTTAAAAGCATTTCAAATTAACGATGTTGGTCACTACAGACAGTGCAAATTGATTAATCGAAAGAGAAAACGTGTCATGCCTACCCCAGGACGCTGTCGCCTAACTTAATGATGTGAGCCAGATGAGTGCGACAGTGCTGATAATCTTCAGTCATTCCCAGTTCGTTGGCCTTGACCACCCAGACATCGGCAAGACCATGCTGCAAGAGCAGAAAGTAACAGTGAAGTAGAAGACACGCAAGCTCATACAGAATATTCATATTTACACATCTTAAATTAAAAATCAAATATAGCTGAAGGAATACCTTCTCAGAGACAGGACCCTGACCGGCAAAACGCATACGATCTTTATCCTCAATAAGCTCCATGTTCATGACTATGTATTCGACGAGCTGCTTCGGCCCACAGATGGCATTGAACGGGTCCCGCCAGTAAACGTTCCCACTGATTTCGGTTTCTGACAGCAAATAAAGCGTACAACAATCACACCGTAGCTCACAGTTGTCATACCATTAACACACAAAACTAATTTGAAAAAGAGAGCACTAACTAGTGGAAAACTTACTCTGACCAGTGTTGGGATCAATCAAGTGAATGGAGCTGGTAACTCGAAGAACGATGCAAATTTGACCGATGGAACCCATGGAGCGCGCCAATTTCATTGGCAAGCAGACAATTTCATCCTAGGGAGAAATTAAAAATCAGTTACTTTCAAGAAACGTCATTGGTAAAAAGTATCCATAGTTATAAATGAATTGGAGAAATTGTAAATTAAAAATCCTTAGCTACTTCTTAATTACAAAATTTAACGATTTTAACAAGAAACAAAGAAAATATACCACAGTAGGTATTGTGACATACCTTACAAATTGGTACAATTTCCACAGAAAAAGTAAACTTGTAGTTATACGTATTGCTATGAATGTCATGCGATATTAGCTGTTGGGAATCCTGATAGCTGAAAAAGCACGACATTAGCAAATTAAAGATTAATGGTGTAATGATTTTTATTTCAAATTACATCTGTAAAAAATACCTAACAATTTACATACCGGCAAGGCACCACAGATGTTAGAAAATCAACCAGTTTGCGAGAATGATCCTTGGCAGAAAAATAGAAATCGATGCCGTCTATTGTGGAGAAAAATATATAATTAGCTATAAACTGATTTTTATTTGGAAATACACAAAGCGACACGAATGAGTACAACATTACCGTGCTTGGCTTTGATGTTCAGCGTATTCAAATGAACTTTATTTTTCAAAATCTGCTGTTCCAGATAGTAGAATGTCTTTTTATGGCTGGTCTGAAAAATATAAACAAAGTGTTACTAAATTGTATAGTTCTAAATTTTAAGGATAAACGACAGCTTTTAACATAAATTAAATTCATTTCATTGCATTCGGTATTTTTCATCCAGTCAAGGTGTAGCACCCTGTGTTATTCTATTGTGGTATTCATTACAGTTGAATTTCTTTTAAGTGCCAAAGGGTCGGACAGGTGCACCTTGTGACTCGCCCTTGCGATCAAACATACTCATATTTTGTTTATTTGTAGTTCAGCAATTCAAATTTATTTTTATTCGATTCTATATCTCGTACGACTCGTCGTAGTCCAGTTGGTTTAGCGACTGACTGGCTCGGCGGTCCCGGGTTCGAGCCCGGCGCAGGCTCTCGAAAATTTCGATCCCGGGGTACTGGTCGTGCCCCTCGCAGTGCTTTAGCACCATGAGGGGTACGTAACACCTGTAGTGCGGTTGACTACAGTTGATTGGAACAAAAAAATATCCTTAAAAAATATACAATTGGAAATTTGCATTTGGATAGGCTAACTGATTGCCGATAACCGATATACTTTTTGTCGGATTTGAACACAGGCTCGCCAAAAATCCTTGGCCTCCACACGATGACAGTCGTCGCACATCTGTGAGTTAGCCGTGAACTCGACGATGAAAACCTGCTGCAAGACTGCGCCACCGAAAACCTGTAAAACAGAAATTGGACACGAAATTGTAATTGTTACAGGTGGTGCTACGTAAAAGGGGTGTCGGAAACAATTGGACCGAAAGTTACTTCTTTTTGGATGGTCAGCTTCACTTTGACGCGTCTCGAGTGGGGCTCAGTCCACACGAAGCCAGCATCAACCAACCGCACACGATTCAATCCCTTCAACTTTTTCAGGCATAGGGACAACAGTTCCCGGGACTCGAGGGCACATGTCACCCATTGAGACGGCGGTTGAAGATACCTGCGTTACAAAATTGATTCAGAAATGCATTCAAATAATTAGTAGCCATTTTTAACAATACAAGATAATTCACAAATCTCGTTTTCTCATAGGTGTTCGCATGGCAGCTCTCCTAACCAATTATAAAATTTGGGGCAACTTTCAATTTCCATAGAACAATATTTTAGCACCATTACATTTCCGGTGTACCTCAAATTGTTTCAAGAATCCCGTCTGAACTTAAAATACAGTCTTAAAGGACACACAAGAGACTTTATGTCTAACTCGCTTCCTACACCAGACTGATCGCAGGAGGCGACCTGGAACGCGTTTAGTTTCAAAAGGAGTTTTTAAGTGCTCGTAGTTACAGAACGATTTTGATTTATTTTCTACCTCTCGCAAGCCTTGCAGAAGTACAACACGCCCTGCTTTGGAATTCCCTCAGAGATGTCCACCTGGGTTCGAACGCATGCAACGCACATGTTCGCCGCGTTCGGTTCGATGGGAGTGCCGCACTGACAACACAGACTGAAAATAAACAGAACCAGTAATTATTGTTAAGTGATTTTACAGAACTTCGTATTTCATTAGCCCAATTTCATCAGTGTGAGCGATGCTCATGCCTACACAATCCTGACGAAACATTAGGCCTAATTAAGTAGCGTTCCTTTATAGCCACGATAGAAATGCATGAGTCGCAAGTTGGTTATATTGTCAACATTGCTTCGTTAAAATAGTGCTGGCTGACTGACGTCTTTCCATAGCAAATATGCAATCATAGCCTATCCCTAGACAATTACAATATGTACCCAGAAGCAGCCCCCAAGAGAGGGGTCTATGGCGGGGGTCGAACGACCAGTTGTATCAGAGATATTTGTTAAGGAGGTCCAGAACTAGAACTAGAACCCCCCAGGAGGCGACCTGGTAATTTTGCCTAGCCCAGGCTTAGTATAAGCTACCTAGGTAGGAATCTTTATTGTGTACCTGACATCGTACAGGCACGTAGCCAACTTGGTCTAGGCTAGGCTAAACGTTTACCCTACACTTACATCTTGAGCTTCTGCTCGGGACCCTGGGGAATATATTCCATGCTGTTCGGCGACTTCTTTCTGCTCAATAATTTTCTATATTGGCTTGTTTCTTATTTCACTTCACGACTGTATGACCCAGGCACATTCCATGTATTTCAGTGATTGCACCACATGGCGCGGTAGAGTGATCCTTTGGTTTGGCGTGATCGTGGCTACCCGGTAGTGTTGCGCGATACAAATCGATATATAAAAAATAATCGTATTTTTATAGAAATATCGATATCATTTATCGATGGTTCTTTTCCCAGTCAAGTGCAAGAAGCCTTTGCAAGTGCCTTTGCCGCGGATGCGGATTTACTCTCCGCTACAACTGCGCAAACAACGTAACCTAATTTAACCTGATTTTAATCTAGCCTAACTTAACTTCAGCATATTTTAACTCGCCTTTACGAACTAAACTTACAGAAAAACATTTAGTGTAGCTTTTACTTTAAATACCACTCACGTTCACGGGACATACAGGGCGAGCAATTCTACATGATTCATGGGCCAAATAATATACCCAGAAACGTGGCTAAATTAATAAATTCATTTATTGAACAATTTATAATTTCAGCCATCATCGTTGAAGAATTGAGATTACAATTAGGCCATTCAAATAATAATTGCGACATTACCAACGTATCAAATGATTCTTAACTGGAAACACTACAATTCGCCAACTTTATACTATCAAACATTGCAAACGCTTTTTTATACAGACAATTATTTACGTAATTTTGAGTAGACAAGTCCAAAAAGTTGAAATAATGAGCCAAGAAAGTTTTAAAAAAACAATGTAGTTGCGATAGTTTGCAGCGGCAGCTCAACGTCATTGACTCAAAACGAATACAAAATAATTTTTGGTGAAATAATTCAATGTTATAACATTTGGTGCTTTCTGTTGCAAAATAGGTGACATTTCTAGAGATTGCAAGAAATTGCCTAGACCCATCAAGAGTGCAAGTGCAATTGGAATCAAAAATAATGCAAATTGCAAATTTTGAATACAAATAAAAGGAAAACATACTGACTACACGGTGGCACGGCAAGGATAATTGGGGGAAATATTAATATAATAATCGCGCGTATTAAAAGCGGGCTATATCAGTCAAGCAAACTATTAAAAAAACTAAACATGATCCACACGCAAAACGCACAATCGGGGGATGTGCTTCCAAGTAACCGGGAAAGGGGGGAATGGTGAGGACGCAAATTTTTATAATCTTCCGTCTTCCGATCACAGGAGTTCTTTTCAAAATATTAATAAGGGTAATTATATTGGCGTGGACAACAGAAAAGGTGCGGTGGGAAAATATTTAATAACCGCACCACTCATGACCGCAATCAACCAGGTAGATTTTTTTATTCCCCCATCACTGTAGTCTCTGCACTATAGGCGTTTCTGTACTTTGAGAATTTTACATTGAGAATGGCAATAAAACGTTCGATACACCGAGTGAGGCTGAAAAAATATAATTCCCCTTGGTGATGGGGCGCTTTTAATGCGAATTTCCAAGTTCTTGGGGCAACTGGTAGCTCAACAATTCCGCGTGAGAGCATGGAAATGACGAGTTTAACGCCTGCGCTATTCCCAAGAACTCTGAAATTCTGGAAAGAAAGAAAGGAAACGTCGCCCGATAATTACTTCGAATGTGTGGCGACTCCCAACATACTTGAACATAAATATTCTAATGGACTTTGTCGGGCAAGTTTAATGCAAAAGGTTTAATGCAACAGGGAGAGGAGCACGCTCACACCTTGATTCTAAACAATTATTTCTTTTTAGAGACGCTAGCTCCTGGGCTTTCCCCCTGTGCAAAACCGACTCATTTTTCAGATCTTTGAACCGAGGTGAACACCAAGTGCCTATAACAGTGGCTTGTCTTCCGGAATCATGGGGGTTGTCGACGGCGTGGCGCCGGTTGACGTGCGGCCCTCTGCGTTGGCCAGCGCCTCTTCAAAGCTTTGCATGCTGTTACTTCGCGAGCCCGAAACTTTAGTCTGAAACAGGTGAAAAAACAATTCCATTTTATATTTGGGTTATCTATTATCAAATGGATTCTTGAGAATAGCGAGAGCTCTTATTTTTTATCATGCAGTAGCCACAGTGCATTGTACAATACTTCAATTGTAGCATAACACCAATTAAAATTTCAATATCGACATGGATAATTATTAATTCAGCCAGGTTATTGAGAGCGAGCTATCAACATTATTTACGCACACAAAAATTTCCAGAATATAAATGGGGTAAAGTGCCGTCTGTGGGTTGGCCAAAAGCAACTTCAGATTGATGATTACAGTGAATGAAACTGATTAAAAAAAACTATGTGTGAAATTCAAATGCGAATGAAACATTGTGTTATTTACCCTCACGTTAGTGTAAGCACTGCCAACCTTCTCTTCGAACGATTTAAAAGTCGGAGAATTCCTGAAACGGAAATATTAATTGATTTACAGTCAAACAAATGGAAACTTTGTACGAAATATATCGACAGCACGTTAATAATTCAAAACGTTTGCAAAGAACCACAGTGACTACGAAAATACTATAGTACCGATAGTATTGTTCCAGAAACCAGGAGTGACAGATCCGGTAATTTTATTTTTGAATTGAAAAATTGCATGTCAATATTTAACACTTACTTCACTTCACCAATTTTCTTTGTGACTGAGGCACTTAAAGTTCCAATGACTGTCGTGGTTTTCTCGGACGCAGTTTTCAGAACAGTCTCAGTTTTCTGGTACCTACATATATTTGAAGAAAAAGCTATTTGTATTTAAAAAATAAAGCAGTTACATACATGTATGTACTCAAAAACGGTAGGATTCACATATTTTACGTGCGGTAAAGGAGTTAAGAGGCAAAATCAATAATCACAAAAGAAAAACATTAGAATAACCAAAAACGAAAAAAAAACAGACCATCAAATAAAATCTAGAAGGTTAAGGAAATGATTAAAAAAATTAAAAGCTGAAGAAAACATAAACAAAACGGGGGAAAATAACTAAAACTCACAATGGAGCGTTGGTAATGGCTACCTGAACCTCGCTCAGTTTGTCATTGATACTCTTTAACCTATAAATCATAGCGACAATTAAATTGAAAAATAAAAATATCAAAAAATAAAGTACTAAAAAGTACATTCAACAACTGGCTGACCACATGCGGGAATAAACTATCACATTAATGACAATTTGTTTCGCGAAGTAAACTACTTTTCATTCATGTACGCCAAAAAATAAATAAATTCGAATTAAATGTTTCAGCAAATTGCCATATAAAATTCTTTACATATTACAAACTTCTTACGTATTACAAAAAAGTTTGAATTTTGAATAAACTTTTAAAAAAATTTAAAATGTGAAACACTTTACTTACGCATCAGATTCTTTCACATTCTTGAAACCCTGCTCCCAATCTTCGCGAAATTCTCTCCAGACTGTAATGCCCAGTTTCCTTTTCAAGTCTTGGGAATGCCTGACTTTAGCAGACAGAACTGATCTCAGGGTTTGAATTTCATCTTCAGTCTAGATGAATTTAAAATTAATTAGAAAAATCCAATTAGAAAACAGAAGCACCTGTATACCGAGCCAGCAACTGACATTTCCATTCCTCCACACATTGATAGTTGGGAGACCTCTTTGAACTTTTTTTTAATGAATAGGATTGCTACCTTGGCCAAATCATTTTTCCACTCCTCTTCGAGTCGTGCCCGCTGCTCTGGGTCCATGTTCAAGAGACTCTCGTGGACACCGCTGTCCGGGGTGGAATCGTAGCCCACCTCTTCGGCTGCATCGAAAAAGTTGTCTGCAAATGCAAAAACCATATTAAGGCATTATTTATCAATTATCCGCACATTTACGAATGTTGGACATAATCAGCGCCAACCGTAGATGCAACAGGTTGTCAAATTTCAACTGTAAACAGTCAATGAGAATCGGCTTTAACTCATTGTTTTCAAATAGAAGTCGACCAAATTCACAAAAGAAATTTGAGATTTTGCGAAATACATAGATTATATATCTATCTACATTCTAGAGACATATTTGAGATTTTGCGATCTCTGTAGGAAGCAAAATTCGTAAGGAGGTATATTTACAAAGCATAATTCGTGAAATGTTCTAATGTTTCCTCGACACATTAGAACTGTTTGGTTAACAATATATTTTTAACTTTCACCAATCTGACGTCTATTGCATTTCTAGTTTAAACAGTAAACTTCTTATTTAAGCTTGTTGACAAAACTTGTTTAAGCAATAATATCAATAGTTGCTATAAGGAGTAACTCTCTTTTTATTTTTCTTATTACATGCCAACTAGTTATGGATTTCCCAGGCGAATCAAACAATTTTTTAAAAAAGATTATGATGAGATTTGCAGAGCATCGTTTCTGCAACAAGCTATTCATGTAACTCGCGAGGAAGCTAAAATGGGTTACGCTATAAATTTTGGCGACTCGCAATCTAGAGGATATTGAACTTTAGGATAATCGGTACGGACGCATATTGCCCATTTCTGCATCCGTACGTGCACCGCAAACAATGGATATTGCCGGTCTGATGAAACGCACATGAAGTAAACAATAGCTTGTCAAACGCAATATCAAACAAACGTCACAAGGGTGGCATACCGAAAGATATGCATATGGAAAGTAGTTTTAATTGAGTGGTCAGACACAGGGGTTACCTGTAAAACCTAGGATGTCATTGAACAGTTCTATGTTCACACGTTTTGTGTACCCCAGGGAGGCGCTAGAACCGGTTAGAAGACTAACGACAGGCTGGTCGCTTTAAAACGCATGGGGTTGGAATTGCCAGACAACTCGTTAAAATCAAAATGTTAATGCGTGTCTGTGAAAAAAAAGTAATTCGTCGTAACTGTAACACGCGAAAGCCTTATTCAATGCAATATATTGCGAGCTAGCTATATATCATAGCCGGTCAATTTTTTTAAGTATTATGAAATATTTTTAAGTAGACAAAATAATAATTTTCCTTATTTTTTTGTTTCTAATTACCTGTAGTTAAACGCACTACAGGCGTTACGTCCCCCATGGTGCTTAGTCATTTATACATGTAAACAGTTTAGAAATATAGCATGCTCACATTCTAGAACTACGCAGACGCTTGGTTCCACAAACGCAAACGCGTATTCATCGATTTTCGGAAATGGGTCAATTTATTGCAGCTGCAATGAATCCCATTTCAAAATAAAACTAACAATTTTTGAAAATTTAATGATTGCACAACTGAACCGTTTTTTCACAGCTGAAATAACTGAAGGAATTGAACATTTTGCAGATGTTCAACATACAAAGAGATTCCATCGTTTGATTGCAGAAAAACCTTATAAAAAAACAACTGCGCAGATCGATACGTTTAGTGCCATTCGTGGAGCAGCCATTTTGGAAATAATTAACGGAGGTTTGAGCAAAATTCACATTGCAATTTTTCTCACAGACTTCTCTGGTAAATATTTCACAGAGGTATGGCCAGTATGGAATTTTATTTTGACATTATTTAATAAGATAGTTCAAATACGAACAACCAAAGAAACGAAATGAAGTGGAAGGGGCAAATGGAATTTTCGTAAACAAGAGAGAACTAGAGATTCGAACAGTAGGCAAAATGCGAAATGTATTTAGTATCAAAACTTTTTCATATTTCATGAGTCGCCCACATTTAATTATCAACTGAACTCAGAAGCCCTAAAACTGTTCCACTGTTATTTTTGAAACTTGGTTTATACAACCTAATAGTAAAAATTCTACTGGAATTTGCATTTTGCTTATCGACACGCTTGAGATTTCTAACTCACTGCGTGTTTTTTTCCTAAACTAAATTATGATTTTTTTTAGAGCAGAAGGTGAAAAACTATCGTACGAATGACCCATTTCGCTTGCAAGTGTCACCATTAAGAGTTTTCTTATCAATCAAGTTCGGCCTCCAGTGTCGAGCAGAACTTGACCATAGCTAAAATCTTAACCCTCCACCACATTGACCGCCATCCCGTCATCACGTCTACCTTGCTGGTCACCACCGGTGGACCCGCTGCGACTACGCCGGAAGAATTCGAGAACCTGCCGGGCCTTGTGCGCCGCTGCCGCCCCTACACCGTCGTCCGCCCCGCGCGACGTCGCCCGATCGTCCCGCTCAAACTGATAGTAGTGACCATTGGTCGCGCCACCACCACCTAGTCCATAGTCTGAAGCCAATCTACCACCACCACCACTACCACCACCACCTTTTGCACCGCGCCGCAGACCCAGCGTCAGTTCCCGCTCCAAGTCGCCGTCGCAGTCCGGATAGGCGGTGTGATCGAGCAAGACCACCGTGGACGAGCCCCCGTAACCGTTATTACCATGTGAGCTGGCCGTCGCCTTGCCGGCAGCTCCGGCGCCTTCACGGGACCGCGCCGCGCCTCCGTTGTTCCGGCCGTCCTCGTAGCTGCCGGACAACTCACTCTCCAACTCCTTCTCGAAATCGTCCTCGTAGCTGCTCCCGTCGTCCTGCGGTTGCTGCTTCGGCTGTTGTTGACGGGTGCCGGTGCTGTCCCGCTTGGATTGTGGTGTCGAAGCCATCATGCCATCGCCTAGTGGGAATTATTCAAAGGTGGGTTGTTTGTATCAGATATTTCGGATCTACCACCGACCGTTCGACCGTCGCCAATACACAGCGGACCACAAAGCAGCACAGTGCGCGCGTTAATGGCGTGTACGTGTGTGTGTGGAGAAAACGTGGAGTGCAGGTGGTGGTGGTGATGGCGGCTGTGGCGGCAGTTTGTTAGTTAGCGGCGAGTGGTTAGTTAATGGAAAGTGACGTCGCCGAATCTCTCTCGCGCGCGAGTGTATATACGCGTGACGCTGAAAACAAAAATGTTCGGGATTGTCGTGCTGCCAACAATGACTGGGCGCGTCTTGTATACCACCAAGTCCGGCAAATGATGACTGCGGCGATTTCGCGAATTCGTAATGGAGGCGCGTTAGGTTTGTGATAAAGCGATATCGCGGCACAACTATTTCTTCCCCGCCTTCCGACTTTCGTAAAAGAAATATGTTTTTTCCCAAACAAAAAAAATTTAGGCGGTGCAACTATCTGATAAATGGGTACAAAAAAGTAACTTTTTACTCGGATGGCAGTAATAGTTTGTGCTCAGAGTTGGACGCGCGGTTTATTGCCCGTGCCGGCCACTGTTGTCTGTCTGTGGCGGTGCGTGCGAGCGCCAAACTCTTGCCAAAAGTTGTGATGAGCCGTTGTGTGCGAATAATTGTCTGGTCGATTGTGCGTGTGCGTATCGAAGTGGTTGCTCGACCATCGACTCGGCATGGATAGACTACAAACACCTGAGCCAAGAATTTGCTACGAAAAAAGTATTATTTCGGAACAACCACATCATTTCGGGTCACGACCATATGGTCGAAGCTTTTCAAGAAATACATCCCGACTTGAAACGACCTTATCCAAAATTCTTTGTCACCCCTTAAACCCCCCTCCCGCATGTTAAAAAAGAACAGTTGTCAATTCTTCATTACCATATCTTTTCAATTTTCATCACTTCAGAACTAATTCACATTGTTTATAAATATATTTTAGATAATGAGAATCCGTTCGCACATATAATTTCTACAATAATAAAATGATCGTGAACGTAATTAAGTTTTTTCGAATTAATTTCTTGAGCACGTAAAGAATTGCTTTATTCTTCGGATTCACCGACAGTCGCAAGAATTAGTAGCTAAAGAATTACACAAGTAATAATAATCGAATAGTCGTCAAGAAAATTATTTTAGAAACTTAATTCGATATTCCTCCATCGACTTCGCGAGCAGTCCACAGCGTTACCTGCGCGCGCGAGTTCCCCGAAAAAAAAAGCCAAAGCGCAGTGTACGTGACCGCTGAAGCGAATGGGGTGGTAATTGTGAAGGAAGGTGGAATTAGGGGGGAGACATTTGGGGCATAGAGGCAACGCTATTCGCGCAAGGCGCACAAAAAAGCGCTATTCTGCAACGTGAATGACTGGCTGAGTCATACTCGCGTGAGGTCTTGGCAAACGCACCAGCAGCAAATTCTACCTGGTCTACCTGTGGGGCATCCACTCCTCAAAAACCGCGCGGTCGGTCTCTCCGTCAACCGGTGGTCGAGTCCATTGCGGATTAGATTGGGACGTTAGCAGATATGAGAAGGAGGTGGAGAGAAAGAGGGTGGGTCGGTGCATGACGACACGTTCGAGACGATAAACTTGTTGCCACACTGATGCACTCCTTTTTAGACAACAAATATCTGTTATTCGTAATACTTGAGTTCCTAAGAGGAACTTTGAGAGTCTGAAATCGTGTGTGAATGGGAGGTTAAGGAGGGGCGCTTGACTTTTCATTTGTATGTCATCAAATGTTCAAGACAAGGTCACGGTGCAATGGGGGAGATCAGGTATGCAACGGCAGCATCGTTTAGACAAAAAATTCGCGATTAATCCACAATATAATTTCAATGAAGACAGCACCACAGTGTGTGACTTGCTCAGTGTAGCAGAGAATGTTTAATTTTTTTTTAATTAAAAACATCAAGACTTCAAAAATACAGCAACAATAAAAAATTGTTTCGATAATAGTTTAATGAAATATGATAAACATAATTATAAAAATAGGAATGTCGGTCTCATTGATTCAGAATGTTGATCTTCAAAACACGAGCAGACAATAAATTAAATTTTTCTGACAGTCCCGGATTACTTTAAAACAAATTCCCACGATCAACAACAAAATCATTTAAAATCGATCAAGCCTTTCATATAAATTTGAACTCCCTTGTGACAAACAAGAAAATCTTTTTTATAAATTAAAAATACGAAGTTCTTAAGCTGCGAAATCGTTGAAGAAACCGGTAGTTCAATAGCTTTATTGCCTGTGGTATAACTAATAGCATACGCTGCCCAGCGGACAGATCTTCAAAATTCCTGATGACTGTCTGCCATACATGATCCCCCCTCCGTGCAGGTGTATTGATCACCTTACCTTGTAAGCAATGCGTAACATCATGCATTGCGCCAGACCGCTTCACAAATCAATAAAATGCGGTGGCTTAATAACAGAGTATTTGTGCGTGTTCGCAATACAGCGAATGACTATTGTTGAGTTGAGACCTGTCATTGGCGTGACTTTCCCCGTGACAATGATTCGCTTCGAAAGCAAAACCACTTTACAAAAATAAATTAGAAAGCTGATTTAGACTACCCGCCCCCTAGCTGCTGATGATGTTCTGAAAACATTATTGGGACGTAAAATATAAATTAACTAATTCAAAAATCTGACATTGTAACTGATCACTCTACTCTCTTCTTGTAAACATCGTTGACTTTAGTCCTGTCACTGCAAAAAACTCGACATTGAAAAATCATAGAATCCTAACGCAGAAAAACTAGAGTTATCGAAAAACGGAACATTTGCAAGGCTCAAAGCAAGTTTCTAAAGATAAGATTAGCTGCCATCTGTATACTATCTTATATTTGAAAAGTATAGGCTCCTACAGCTGAATTTATATCGAGGAACATAAAAGAACTGGAAGAAGATTGCATGTCAAAAGTGTTTTTGGTGTTGAAACGCTGGCGAGGTAAAATTCGAGTAACAAATATCGAGTCTGACTGAGTCTGGCCATCTGACAAGCAAACTAATATTCTCATGAAGGCAACATATATTCCATGTAACCACCGCATAAACGAGCACCGCATGATAGTATGACTCACTCAGGCGCTTGTAATTCGTTAGCTATTGGCGAGTGCCAATGTCAATTTGACGGGATGTAAAAACGTCAGGCCTTCCGACAAACCAATTTTGCATTTGCAAAGCAATGGCTTGCAATGGCAAATCTTATTTCAATGAAAATTTCAATCGCCTAGAATTATTTCGCTGCGCGGTACTTTGTGTGAAATTGCATTAAATAAGTCACAATAAATAATGAAATGTAACTTGCATTTTCTTTGGTTTATCTGATATTTTATCAAAAAGATCAAAGTTACTCATTCAATCCCCCTCCCCCATTTGTGAATGGACTAATTTGTGGAGAATTTGTATTCAGACTATTTTCGTTTTATCTGGATGAATTTGGATTGTCGTCACCCCACTTGAATATGTGAATATTTGACCGCAGACACATCCCCCCCTAACACATCCAAACCATAAAAATCCTAACAAGATATTGGATATACTGTATTATACAGAAACAGTCGTTGAACTGGCGTTCCCCCAACAACAAGCATAAGACTTTCAATTTCATTTAAACGCATGTACCATATAAGATAAATATTCAATACATGACGATGTTGCGTGGGGGAAAACAAAGACAAACATACCAGCAGCCGAGACACTAGGTTGCTAAATGCCAGGCTTTTGATTATATCTAGTCTCGTGCAGCAGTAGTTAGTAAATAAAGCTCCCTCCCCCTGAAAAAGCATTACATAAGTCACAATAAATAATGAAATGTAACTTACATTTTTTTCTTCTGAGATGTTATCAAAAAGATCAAAGTTAAGCAACTGTTATGATAAAATTAGTGGTTGGGGGTCAAGAAATTCGAATCTGATATGTACATGTTCAGTACTTATGAGTAAACGTGACAATTTTCCGAGTTATACAAATTCTTTTAAAAATAAATATAAGATCTAAAATTTGTTTTTAACACTTAAAAATTTTAAATTTGCCCTCTCACATTTCGAAACTTAACAAAGCACACAAGTGTAATTTACAACTGCATTTACAATACCAACAAATGAAAAATATTATTTTAACTTTAAACTTAATTGTCATATTAACATAATAACATTTTGTTTCCATACAACTACTGGGGATCCATGTACGATGAACGTGGGACCCACGTCTACAGGATGGTGACATTTCTGTTCGTCGAAGTCCAGAGTCCTATTACCCCGACATGTTTCTAGACCATTAAGAAATGTTCTCCCCAAAACTCTGGAGCTATTTGTTAAGGTGACCAACGTTTCCGTCCTAATCCCTCCGGACCCTCCACCCAGGTTTACCTGGTAATTTCGCCTAGCTTATGATTCATATTTAAGTAGAGATCTTTACGCGTACCTGCATCGAACATACACTTTCGACAAAAATTTAATGGCCGACAACGATTCGAAATAATTTGACGCGCTCGACCAAATAATGTAGAGCATTTTAAAATAGACGGGATTCCAAATTATTGGCCTATATGTGTGGGTCTACACCTAGACGCCCTCCACTACAGAGCAAGTGGCAAATACAGCCAATTACGTTGACTAGGAAACCGAACACCGAAAATAGGAAATTACTGCCAAGTACCACGTCAACTGAACAGCCTTGATAAGTCGAAATCTCTCTCGTTTCCAATATCGCATCCAGGCTGGTTATGACAATAACAACTTATATTTGAATTTCATCGAACGTTGCTAGTGTTCTTGGATGTTTGACTCAAACGTAAAATTTGTCTGTACCAAGACTTTTATTTCTCAAATCTTTGGACAACTCTTACTTCTGTAATATAAATATATTGTTCTAGGAAAACAAGATTTGCATAAGCAAACCAAAAATTTAAAATACACAAAATTTAATTCTGGTTAAGCTGTCAAACGGCAGAATTGCTGCGTAGTAAACCGTTTACCATCGATAATAAATGTTTGTCTGAACATGGTTAAGTCATCTTTACAAAATACTATGAAGTGTTGAGTAGAATCTTCACATACCGTCCAAATTTTTTTGACCCGACGAAACTACACACAACTACGTACAAGCTATTTGCGTCTTTAACCCTAAGAAGACTCTGTTCACCTTTAAGCGACACAAAACAAAATACTAGAAATATCCATTTTAACCAGGAGAGTGTTTGTTTACCATCATGTCAAATCTTAGACAATGTCTAGAGAAAAGTTCACGTATAATCATTTTTTAAAAGTTGTATTAGCGACATCCAGATTGCTAACTAATTATTAAACTTCTCGCTGACCAAACAGGTGCGGATCAGCGCAGCATTTTCATATCAGTTCCACAGCTGGCCAGAGAACCCCTGATATTCAGAACACTCATAACAGCTGACGCATAAGCGATGCACGAGCTCAGCCAGGCTATCAACACTGAACACAGTTACACCTGTAGAAATGTTTTTGACATTTTTCTAAAAGCTGGTGCGTTTGGTAAACCACTAAATACATTAAACTGAGCATTATAATTGGCAGCATATATGATATGAAACAACCCTCGCTCTAAATTCCTAATTTTGACAGGTCTTAACGATTATGTCCCAGACTTGATATTGGGCAGACACTGATTCAAGGAAACGTCTGCGTGTTCGAAAAGATGACCGATAACGGAAGCACAAGCACAGATTAGAGTACATTACAGTCGATTCCGCAACCGATAATGTACACAACAGAAACAGTAGTGTGTGGGTTTTAAACGTTCGATCGATCGATGAACAATAACAATCCAATAACAGCCTGCAATGACCGATACACCGTACTATTAGGGTTTGCCGGAAATAATCTGTAGTCGCAAACAATGTCTGAACTTATGTTACCTAAAGTAACACTACTACAGTTCTAGTGGAAAAAATGCTGGGAGGTGCCGGCTGTAAACAAGAAAAATTAATCCCCGCCCCTTTCCACACCTGACGTCAATAGAATAGAATTTAAAAAAATTAGCGACTTATTAGAATAAACACAAAAAAAATTATTGCATCGACAATAATAAAATAGCCAGTTCCAATTAACTCACATTTTATATACAACCTTAAACTGATCAACATTCCATATACTCAAAATGTACCCACTGGTCAAAACAAAATCGCTACATTGAACTTTGCGCTGCAAGTCTTGTTTTGAACAAACCATAAACTTAATTCAGCAGATGTGTAAAACGTATGAAAATGACTAGTTAAACCAAAAGCGGCTGTATGGCAACACGAAAATGAGCCCGGTCACCTCGGCAAAAAGGGGCGGTAGGTTAAACGTTCTTTTTATCATATTTTATATTGGAAGAACCACCACAGGAAATCGAAATGAACCAAAGATAACTATGTGAAATAATCCACCGTTCGATTGGAGCCACCAATAAGATGCAGGTGTTTGTTCAATCCAGATTTTTTGTAGAGTCTCTGCCGCCACGCCATCTGGTTGCAGCGGAGGCGTAGGCCTAGTAAATATTATCTCCCCCAAACCACTTTTCCCTTCGTTTACCTTGATTCATTCCGGACTGATTCATGCCTCTTCTCTTCAATACAATTGATAGATACTTTTTCGTTCACTCCCAAAACGCCAATACAGAAAATTCTGACGACCTCCTAATCGCGTGTTCTACGTCGCCAATGTCAGACGATTTGATCATGCCAAAAAATGTCAATCAACTTGCGATTAGTGATGCGCGATATTAATCGAAATTTTTGGCCAACATCGATGTTTTTAGGTGACGATAGTGCCACAAACGGTCAGCAGGGGGCGTCAGAGGATAGCAAAAGGTGAAGCTCCAGAAGTGGCGCGGAAGTACAAAGCCGTGGCGCTGAAGGTGGCCACCTGGACCAGGGTCAAGGGTTATAAAATACTTTTATAAACCTTGGACCAGGGTGGCATCCGTGAGCAGACCTTGGAAATACCTGCAAAAAGATGTCAGCCTAGACCTGTCGGATTTAAATGGGGAAAATGTAGAAGTGGATCTGTGGAAAATATATTTTTTAAAATTCCAATCAACTGTAGTCAACCGCACTACAGTCGTTACGCCCCTCTCATGGTGTTTAGGCACTGTGCGACCGGGAACGACCAGTACCCCGGGATCGAAATGTTCGAGAGCCTTCGCCGGGAATCGAACCCGGGACCACCGAAACCACAGCCAGTGACGCTCTCTATACAAGAGCAAAACGCGATTTGGTTTTTACGTAAAACGAAAAGTTTCAGTGCCAGGCAATTTCTAAAAAGAATTTCCAGATAAAAACTGTACGCTAGGTGGCTTGAAGGTGGTTCAGTGCAAAATTGATGAATGTGGATGTGCTGATCGCCGCCATGGAAGCACAAGACCGAAAACTAATTTATTGTAATAGAATTAAGATTCGCGATTTTATGATCAAATTTCTATCGAAACGTTTTTTTTTGGCCCACACTGTACACTGTACTGCACGCACCCGTCACGTGGACTCGTACTCGTTCGTCTCAAAAGACCGCAAGTCCTACATTCAGACAAACACTTTTTAACATAAAAAACAGAATTTTGTAGAAATTTCCTTTCATATATAACCGTGAACGGATATTTCGCCGATATTGTCGGGGAAAATTCGAAGAATAGGTGGACAAAACTGTTGAAACAATACAATTTTATCAAACAAACGAGATTTCTTTTATCTTATAAATAAGTGAGATTATTCTAGTCTGAACAAAGAACACGATAACAAAATAAGAGCAACAATCATATTAGTAAATTAATTCTCAACACTGTTTTTTAAAAATATTTAATGATCTTTCCATTCACTTGCGTCACAGCTTTAAATATTTGTTATTCATTAATTATTCTCTTAACAATCAATGTCATTCGAACATTAAGTACACAATTTCTGTAAAAAAAAGTATGCCTAACGTCGGTAGCGGTATCGTTTGAAATGAAACCACAGTTGGAATATGTTGTTGTGGAACTGACATCGAAATCCACGTTTGTAGGAGTACTCCCACTCACGATTCACTATCTTGAAGGCGATATCCTATAGGAAAATAAATAAAATTACAAAAAGTCCAATAATATTTTTTACCCCAAAAATGAACGAGCTGTAACAATTATTGACCAAATCAGCAATATTTGCTACCAAATTTTCATTTTAACTTACTTCATATGGTGGTCCAGCATGAAATCTCAAAATGGCAAAGTCTTTATTATCTGGACAAGGAGTCTGGAAAATAAATTGTTGAATTATTGTTAGTTAAAATTATTGTTTACACCACTGATCAGATGAACTCAAACTAACAAGTGCACTTATTGAAAAAACTATTCCAATGCTGTACTCGAATTAGAAATAAACTATTGAATCTCATTCACTTACAAGAGTGTACTCTGGTGTGATACTTTTGTCAATTAGATCAGGATAAAAAATCTGAAATAACAAATAAAACATTATGGCTGTTGGCAATTTGGTTCTAATTTGGATCAGATCAAAATATTGACATTTTAATTATTTGTTTCGAAAATTGGTGTCACTAATACTCACATTGAATTTGTAACCTTGCACAATTTTGGGCGGTGGATTATCCATATCATAATGGGTTTGGTTGTATTTATTCCATTCGAAACCCTACAAAAAGCAGATGAAACATTGTGTAAATGAAATGCTCGAAATTGAAGACAACATCAATACATAACCTCCATCGTCATCTAAACTGCTTGTACATATACATTTGAGTAAATACTTCTACTTCAAGCCAAATTACCGTGTGGACGCGATTAAAATAACGCGGTTTCCTAGGTCGATACTTGTCGGACCACAAATACATCTTATGATCCAGTGGCGTCTCCACACTGAACATTGCCTCATCGTCGTTCATTCCAGTCCTGGCTTCTATTTCAAAGGCACGCTCTTCAGGTGTTAATTCGCTCTGGATAAAAACAGAGAAAAGGTCAAAAACAGTTTTTTTAAACAACTGTAGTCAACCGCACTACAGGCGTTACATCCCCTCATGGTACTAAGCAAGGGGATCCCAGTACCCCTGGATCGAAATTCCCGGAATCGAACCTGGGACTGTCGAGCCACAGTCAGGCGCTAAACCAACTGGGCTACGCGTCGTACTCAGAATTTCGAGCACAATGTGTACAAAATCAAATTTCGAAAAGAAAAGACAGAGAAAAACGTACATGCAATCGTCCAGTGCCAATCAATTGGTTTCTGGTGTAGTCCAAGCATTTGGCGTCATCGTATGGATCGATGAGAAGTGTTCCTGGTTCCAAATCGTCCAGGCGTATGGGTTTTGGAGAGTAACACCCGGCAACGTATTCCTCCATGCTGTGCTCACGAAGATCTTCTTCGGTTAGAATTGTGTCAAAATCTTTCGGCTGATTGCTGTCCTCATTTTCCTCAACCAATTCTGGCGGTGCCATAAACTTTGGGTCTGTCTGAGGTTTGGATGGACCTGCTTTTGGACTGGGCGACCGGCTGGGGACATTTGTAATGTCAGCAATGGGGCCGCTATCATCTGTTATGGGAAATGTTGGCTCGCTGTTGACCCCTTGCTGAAAATGAAATGACAGGAAAGGTGTGAGCAACTCTTCTTGTCAAATAAAAGAATAAAAGGAGATAATCAACTTGGTAAAAACCAAGGAAGTCAGGAAAATACATACCTCTTGTTTAAGTTGAAATAGTTTGTGACGCAAATTCTCTTGGTGTCTGTCACGGAGACGCACTCTCGCCATTTGAGCTTTGAGTTGAGAAAGGAGTGATTCCCAGTAGCCAATATCGATTCCCTCTTCGCCTCCAGTGATCTTTTTAATAATTTGGTTGTGCAAAGCAGCTAGCTGGCTGTGGGTCTTTCCCTTGAATACAGAGTTCACCTCACTGTTGACGGAGACGTGGATTCCCTCACGTCTGTCACCAAAATGCTCCCTGTTGGTGGCATCCACTTTCCTCAATTTGTAAAGCTCATCATCAACAATGATGGTAATGTCATTCCAGTAGTCCAGGTTCTTGCCCTTCTCCAGCTCCATATACACTTTGATGTCTTCCAACAAATCCTCAAGGTCGCGGATGGTTAGCCCATTCAAATAAGTGTATGGTTCATGCATCTCAACCGCAAGATCCTCGTCCTCGGTTGAGATGTACTTGGCCAAAAGATCGATGGGTTTGGCCCGGCCGTCCTCAATCCGGATCTTGGAACGAAGCAATGCCTGCTGCAGATGGAAGGTGTCCTCCTGCTTCTCCCACTCCATGAATTGGGCTGCCTCCTTTTGACTCTGCATACGCGTCATCTCCTCATCTCGCTGCGCTCGCTCCTGTTCACGCTCCAGCCGCCGCTTTTTCACCTTTTCCAGCTCGTGCTTGTTCTCCTCCTGCTTCATTTTACTACGCTGTTCCAGAATCTCGGTGGGCACGTCCTTAATTCCGTCGCGCTCTAACTTTTTCTGCCAAACGAAAGTCTCCAATAAGTTGGCATCGCCGAATGGATTGTCTGTGTTGGTGTAATGCATATAATCCTTGTCCCAGCCCATGCGCTCCTTGTGTTTACGTTCCTTTGCCTCTTTCT
The DNA here is from genome assembly GCA_034698785.1 of Mycogona germanica. Taxonomy (NCBI): domain Eukaryota; kingdom Metazoa; phylum Arthropoda; class Diplopoda; order Chordeumatida; family Chordeumatidae; genus Mycogona; species Mycogona germanica. The sequence goes on from JAQGBY010001287.1 coordinate 28,804, forward strand.
TGAGCAGGCGGCGCAGACGCTTCTCTTCAGGTGTCTCCATGAGCTTGGCAATCTCCTTTTCCTTCTTGCGGCTGCCTCGCTTGGCCACCTTAGCCTCCTGCAGCTGTTTCAGCTTGCCCAGAATCCAGCCTTCTTCCTCATTTTTGGATACTTCCACCGCCATCGGACAAACGACAGAGCTGCGCGACTTTTTGCTGCCACTGCTCTTCTTTTTCTTTTTAATGGATGATTTCCGTTTGTCCATCAGTGAAGTGGCAGCAGAGGACGAACTGGACTCTGACTCCTCTTTTTTCCCCCTCATCTTGGAAGCATCCAAACGCTGACTGTCACTGCTGTTGTCCTCATCGCTAGATGAGTCCTGTTGAGTATTGCTTGATTCGGACTCCCAGCTCTTCTTTCGTTGGTGGTCTGATCGAGGCTGTTGGGTGCCAGGTCGACCAGATGAAATCTGGTGCTGGTGGACACGGGTCACTGTCGACTGGTAGGCAGGCTTGGTGGGTCGGTCGCGATCTGATTTGTCAGATGAGGAGGTGTGGTGTTGGTTGGTGGCAATCCGGCCTCCACGACGCCGTTTGCTACCACTGTCAGGCGAATGTCTTGATGGAACTCTTGATGGAGACAGTCGCCGATTACAACGCTGGTCAGGCAATCTAGAAGTTGGCTTGCGGGGTCTAATGGGTGAACCAGAAGATGATCTGCGACGACGAAAATGTGACCCAGAAATTGATCTGGGTGATCTTGATGGTGATCTTCGATGCTGAACTGGTGACCTGGAAATTGATCTGGGGCGTCGGACTGGCGAGCCAGATGTTGATCTGCTACGACATCCAGGTGACCCAGAACTTGATCTGTGATGTTGAAAGGGTGAACTTGATGCTGATTTGCTTCGTCGAATGGGTGACTTTAATCTACGATGTCTGTTGGATGACCCGGAAACAGATAGGTGGTGTCTACTAGTTTTCCCGGGTGAGTCAGACTGATGCTTAGGCCAGGTCAACTCTGGCGACGAGTTGGAACGCGACCTTCTGGCTAATCGGTTAACTGTGGAACTGTCTGAAGTGTCTGAGCCGGATCGTCGTCTCTGGTGCCGCCTATGAGAGGTTTGTGAGGTTCTGTAGGATGACCTCACTGACTTCTGTATGCTTTGAGGTGAAAGTCTCTCTTCCTTCACTTTCACATTGCGATGAGACTCTCTGGAAGGTCTTGGCATGACTGGGTTTTCAGTCTTTTATTGGCGGAAGCCAGAAAATGAGTTTTAGAGGAAAGATGACTGACTGCTCCCAATTCTCAGCACAAAAAATTATTTTTCTATTGAAAAAATGATTAACACGTTTCACCCAGGTAGCTGCCACAGCCAGGTAGCAGTAGCCACTTTTGTAGCTGCTTCACAGCCCAGGAAACTCTTGCATCTGTACGGAAATACAAAAATGAAAATAATTGAAAATAAATTTTTCCAGAAAGTTTCAACTACTTATAGTCTGACAATACCAGTGATTTGTAATAATTAAGTGAGTGTCACAATTAAGGTTATTTCCAATATTGGGACTACACAAGTAAAGATTTTTCCTTCGTATCAATTTAGCTGTTCGTTTGGAAAGTCATTCGCTTGAGGCGTCTGAAAATTAATATTTGCTACAGTAACAGCAGTCGTGATTACTGTTGTCAGTAATAATCCCCTCCCCGTAGAATTAAGCAAAAAAAATAAGACTGAATTTCTTAAGGTCCTGGAAGGCCAATTTTTTTTTTTTAATTCACTGAAGTGACGGGTCACAACAGGAAGATTCTGTACCCCTCTCAGTGCTTTGGCACTATGTAAGAGGCACATTTTCACCAGTACCCCGAGCCAAAACTCGCGCCGGGAATCGAACCCGGGACCGCCGAACCACAGTCCGTCACTTAACCAACTGCTCTACGACGGGTCGTACATTTAGATTTGATTTATCGCCGCGCCGTAGCATTATGGCGATTTCCGTATGTGGGGGGGAATGCTAATGAGACTTTG
>JAQGBY010001288.1:0-30787 GCA_034698785.1 Mycogona germanica
TTGTTTAACTTTGTTTAAGCGATCTTGTAGCCGTTCACCCTGAGTTCGCGTCCAGCGAGTCATTCAATTCTAAATAACTAGATACCATTAATAGTTTATCATCGATAGTGCTCGGATAATCGATATAAGAAAGTTATGAAAGAACAAACACTGAACAGAGCCGCCAGAATTCGTGAAAAATAAACTGTTTTGTGAAACGTACATAAAAACAACACATAACCCTCCCCCCTTTACATACGTCATTACCCAAAAATTAGGAAAAATTAAGAATTCGAGACCATACCTACAGGCTTGTCTTCTTAGTGACTTGCGTACCAAAATTGCTTGTCGAATGGAATTATCGAATGCAAATCTTTAACATGCTGAAACGAATCTAAGATAAATATTCTGCCTTTTCACACACACCACCACCACCAGATTTGTCATTACGCGTCCTCTTAATGATAGACTTAAAATTCGTTTTGCATTAAAAATGGAGGTACTTTCAGTTGGAATAAGACTTAGTTTAGTGCCCAAGCATGCAATTTTCGCACAACCTGGGCAACCCCTAACTTTCAAATAATAGATGGGATTCGGAAGCACAGATGACTGGTTTTTTTTAAATTTTCTTTTTATTTCCGATCTTTCTGGTGATCATGCTTTGAAGAGATATTGGATCTTATTTTTTTTTAAAATAAAAGAAAATTTGTTTGTCAATCATCAATCAGAATTTCCGCCCATGAGTTCGCCAATCAGGCACAACCAACTCGATTCCGCAATGTCGGAGCGGAGAAAGTACTGAGTTGTTGCAATTTGTCTCGCAACTGATCTGGAGACACACGTCGCACCTATTTCTCTCACTCCACGGTTACCTTGTCGGCCTGGCCGTGACGCCCGATTTCCATTTCGTGTTCTGCTCGGCCGCCTACTTTCGGTTCTCCCTCGGTGTCGCTTCAATGGTCCGCTGGACGTGGCCACAGCCAACCGTGTACACGTTGTATGTACCACAAAAAAAATATATTTGACGCTCTCTTGTCTCCCTCCCTTTGTCACACGTAGGCCAACCTGGCCACGCTTGTTTTGCCGCAGATAGGCGCGTGTACGATATTTATGCGTCGTCATTTGGCTTGATTTTTTTGTGTTTATGGTTTTGGATGATCGCCTTTTTGCCAGCGAACCAATCCTTTAAAAATTTTGACAGTGAATTCTCGTTCACGTTCATAACTCGACGTGACTTGAGACGTGTGCGAGGGTGAAAGGAAGGTGGTCGGAGGGGGCCTCTCATTAGAAAACAGTCTCAATGTTCTATTTTTTGCGCCTGCATATTTATGGAGTTCAAAGACTCGAAAATGATAATTTTATTCCATTTCAAGTTCACTGGCGTTGCACTAAACGGCGGACATGTCATTTTTTCTTTCTTTCTTGGCAAGTCTGCATCACCTTATTTGACGAGCGAGAGAAAAGTCACTGCTCGGATCAGCAAGTCGGGCGGAAGTTTCATAATTTTTGTAGGAATATTCTAATGACATTGAAATTGAAAACTTCCGCGTTTCTCTTTGACACTATGTACCTGGCAACCTGTCTGAAGAAATAAGTAGTGTACAGTGCACATGTGTATGCAAATATTGGCGGCGTACTTGCATCCAATGTTACTATTCATGTTGTGTATCTCCCAAACTTATGTTGACTCGTTTTTCTGATATTTTATCCGTTTATATATATTTTTTTGTCTCTTAGATGAGCTGTTTGTGAATGCCACAATCCCCGACCCCGACTACAGCGACCAGGACGATCAGTCGGACACGGACAGCAAGATGTCTCCGCAACCCAATCGCATTATCCGGCCGGCGCCCCACACCAACGAGCGCCTGCCCAGTCTGGAGGAGGGCATCATCCTGCCCAGAAAGCTCAGCAATCCCTGCCACGAGTCCAAGGAGAAACAGAATCTGCATCGCGAGCTGCTGTTCAATCAGAAAATGTGAGTTTTAATTTCTTGGCCTTCTTTTAAAAAAAATGATTAACGAACCGGGCCATTTTCCGCTCTGCGCTTCAACAAAGGTGATGCTCATTTCCTCTATTCGACTGGTGACTGTAGGTTGTAACTGTCGATTCCAATTTGCCGATAGGAACATTTAACTGGCGAATACTGCGTCTTTCCACCTCAAAATAACGTCGATCTTAAAAGTTAAAACAATGACAACTGTAATAATTGTTACGAAATTTCAGAGGTCGCAATGTCTTGGGACAAAAGTCTGAACTGAAGAAAGTAATGGACAAGTTCCAAGACGATCAGAGAAAGAAGGAGCTGGAACTCGAGAAACTCAACAAACGTACAAGTCTGGAGATCCGTCTTCAGGAGCAAGCCAACAAGGTGACAATGGTACGTATTTACGATTTAAGTCACCAAAATGAATACATTTTAATTGTGAAACTGAAAATAATTGCTTCAATGGTATCATTGGTTGTGTATCATTTTATCGTCAATCATGTAGTCCGAAGACAAACGTTCGCCTCAGGACCGCAAGGAAGAGTCTGAACCTCAGTCAGAATTTCACAAAGTTTTTGCTAAGGTGCGGGCAAAGGTGGACTCCCAGTGATCCGGAAGTGGACGGCTGATTGAGCCATGAATCGCCAGTGTACATATTTCCGATGCCGAAACAATCGCTTCAAATTGGAGGGTGTTTCGGTGCGTTGCGCCTGAACTTGTCGAATGCAATACGCTTTGAACTTTTCCAAACTGAACTATCTCTTTATTTGCTCCATCTGTGGCAAATGTGACGATGTACTGAAATTGTAAATGTATTTTTTAGCCGTTACAACAATGATAACCGATCAGTTGATCAATAATCTTTTGAAACATTTTGAAATCCCTAAAAAAACTGACAGTATTTGAATTTCTTATTAACCAGGACTGCAGGGAATGTAAGCTTTGAAGATCGGTTGAGATTTTAGTTTTGATGTCTTACCCGGCTATCAAATATAACAAGTTTATTGTATCCTTTCGTCGTCTTCATATAGAACATAAGATTTATAATTCAAGATGTATGGGTACATTAGAGTGAGTCTGAGTTCTTTAACTTGTGGCGAGTTGAAGTCAACATATTCTTTATAACAATAAGGCATATGAATCGTGTGATGACAGGCAGCGCCTTAAAAATAACCACACACGAAAAATATGTAAAAGTCGACGTTTAAACAATAGTGAGCGAACACTGGACAGAGCCGCAAAAAATCAACGACGAGCTGGTGAGGCTCCATAAATAAAAATAATGGACTGCATGATGTCTCTTCAATGTACGTTTTACAAAATGCAATTTATTATTTTTATTTACGGAACTCGCCAGCTCGTCATCCATTTTCTACTTATTTGTCCCGTGTTCGTTCACTTATGCTTATTTTCTTAAAATAAGTTTGTGAAATGATCGCCTTTAAAATTGCTGTATATCCAAGGAGAGTAATTATATTAATGGTTATCATGCGCGCGAATTCAGATTCAGTCTAAAAGTATCAAAGGTGTACTCTTTCATTCCGCCAATTAAATTCACTGCATAGCTTTTGCTTTTTGAAGATTTAAATATTTTCTCTTCCACCGAGTTTATGCTACACGTTGTATGTATGGTAGGTCGTTTTCGGTGTGATCCACGTAAAGTTTGAGGCTCTTGACGATGTGCTACGAGTTATGACTAATGTTGATGTGTATTCTGCAAATTCATTATGTGTGTATATTTTTGGTCCTTTGCCAAGTCTGTAAAAGGTGTGAATCTTAGCATATCTGCGTTGGTGTTTCCAGTATATCTGATATATAATAATAGCCTAATATTTTTTGTATATTATTTTAATATAAAACACATTATCCAAAACAATCTCATTCCCAGACTTGATATCACCGACCTCTTAACCTGCCTTCAACGTTATGAAACTGTCACCGCATCACGACCAAGAAAATATCCAAAATAAGAATTGAACTATTCCAGGTATACAACAGCATTGACACATGCATATACTCACACACTGCCAAGGCACATAGTTTATACGAAACTTAGCAATCAAAAAACCCTAAACGATCGCATAGGACCAATTATTCAAGTTTAGTTATCCAATGCCATCACAATTTCAATTTCTATTTTGAATAGATATTGTGTACGTGCTTCAGAGTTGACAGTTCTTCGCAGTGGCCTCCACTAAGTCTCAGGACTTTTCCTACATTTGCCTTAATATAGAACCGTACAATACTGAAATTCTCCTGTTAGTGTTCGGCACATGCGCACGCTTATTGTTTTATAACCGCATACATGTCAAACATTCGGACGCTGCAATGTTGCCTCGCAATCTTGTAGTCAATGAAACGCAAAACGTATGAGCCGACACAATCTACGTTCATGCAAGATTAATTGTTGACGAGGTAATAACACATTCTTAACCAGTTTTATTTAACTCGTGTATTTAAATATAGTAAGTCTGTAGCCTTTCTCACTTACAATTACCTCGTAACGCATGAATGTTTATTGTGTGGTTCTCGGTTTGTTGCCACCCCAGAAGCTTATGGGACAAACAATGTAAATAAAATATATGTGTATAAAAATAAATACATACTTATAGTTTCAAGTTTCAACTTATTTTTATATCAAAAATTTGATCTCGATTTGGACACAAGTGAACAAACAGTTGACATCGCAACCCAGAAATATATTTATAATATATACAGTAGCAAACTTATTATTTTGGAAGTTATTTATATTAAAAAAAACTCACTATTAAGTTCATTTTACACTTAATTTCCTGATCTATCTGTCCTATTTTTTTTCGATTCGAATGATTTCAGCTCTTGATATTCGCAGGCTTTAGAGTTGTTGGAAGCACAGCAAGTTTCTGTTCTTTAAGCTAGTTGGAATTTAAAAGTTTGTTATTAACTGGAAAATCGGGTAGCGTAACTCAGAAAAAATAGTTTTATTTCAATTTATTAACCTACAATGTACATGCAGAAACAAATAATGAATAAGTCTTTGCTCTCGTATTTTATTCCAAACTCAATGTCAATAGTTGCTCACCTTAGCGTGTGTGTAAATGATCACACCACCAAACGTCAACAGAATTCCCAGGATCTGGTTGATATGCATCATGTCTTGAAACAGAAAATATCCGCCTATTAACGTAAGGCAAAATTTAAGATGCCCCACCATATTATATCTGTTCAGATTTCATTTAAGTGAAATAGTAAAAAAAGCAGAAAACAATGATGGAGTGGACAAAAGACGTCCTGTCCAGCACGGTTGAGATTCTTCAGATCAAAAGGATACGTGATGGCCGAGGTGTTGCCAATAATCCAGTAAATTGTCAGATTAACTGAGAAAGCAATCATACCGGAACAGCACACCATTATCTGAAAATCAAGGTTTGTGAATATTGAGTGAAAAATTGAGATGTGAAGAGATTTTCAAGGGGTGATTTAGTGTAGGAATAATTTTCCCAAAAATGATATATTGAAAATTTGCTTGCAGTTTGATACAAAGGACACAAAATTCACCGTTGCTTGAAATCTTGCTCACGTGTGATCTATATTTGTTTTTCACATTACTTGTGTGCCTAAGGCGTGACGGCAACCAATCAAGAATCACAAAAGATGCAAAAACAAAACAGGAATCTCACAATTGACCACAACTACGTACCATGTCCTGAAAAGACCAGGCGTGGTAAAAGATACCTCTCTCTCCCCAGACGGGCTCGAATATGGGAACCAGCACCAAAAGAAAAGCCGCCGAAATTGGAGCCTGATAGTAGAGGAGTTGCAATGCGTTGACCTGGAACTCGCTCTGCTTTTCTCCGACCCACTTTTTGGCGATTATTTTCGGAAAAAGGAATGTCAAATCGTCAATTACGAAGTCACTTCGGGTCTGCTTAAGATAGTGCTCTATTATTGCAAGATGTGTTTACCACTTGGTACACGGACGTTATTAAGACACCCAACAAGGCGTAAAGGGTTCCGACCAAATTGAATTTGATGTCGAACATAAAATTAAGAACCACTCCCAATATGATGAGAATCTGAAATTGTAAGGTGAGTAAAATTGTTAACTAGGTATATATGAATAAAAAAGAATATCAGCTAGTCAACTTTCGGCACAGAAACTGCCGCAGCAAAGAATAAAAAGAGCATGCGCCGCTACTTGATAATGTTACCAGCCGAAAGTGGCATACTTACTTGACAAGCTTTCACAATATTTGACGTTGTTTTACCGTAGAATTGTGCCTGAATTACAATTATACATGGCGTGGTCATCACCTTGGCCAGCTGGTAGCTGCCAACGGTATTATTTTCCAAAGATAAATTGGTGAACACCACGAACCCGCAAAAAGTTGCCGCCAAAGGAAGCATAGACAAAATCGGTAGGCGTTTTACGTGGAACACGTTGAACGTGTGACAAATAACAAGCCCCACAAATGTTAGAATGAAATGTAGACACGTCAGCGACAGGTTGGGAAATCCAACATTGACGTAGATCCATTTGTTAAGCAAAACTATGACTATGGAACTGAATATATTCAAAACCAAACCCAACCCTAGCAGCTCATTGCTCACGGGAGAAGCCATTTTGGATGAATTTCTTAATTTTCCATTGAGCATTTAATAGGCATAAATTGATTCGATTCCGCCTCAACAAGGAAACGACAACAGACTCATAAATTGAGATAATTTTATCTATTAATTTAGTAATGTGATATAATGTAATATATAATAAATAGTAAATCAAGGAATTAAGACAGTTCAGTATGAGCTATTTTACAATTTTATTTAAGCTATATATAATTAACTTCCTACATGAATACTATGAACGTACCCTGCATGTTACGATCTCAAAATGCAACATACTCAGTGTAAAAACGAATAGACAGGTTCACGTTGAGAAATGCTTCCCTCTACCGGTCAAATGAAGCAACAGTCCTGGCATCGCGCCTCGTTGTCATAGAAACGCTGTTCGGTGCCGCCGACTGCTGACAAGTTAACGCAACCGATTTCAAGAAGGGGTAATCAGGGTTCCAACAGAAACACCAACTCAATCGCTACCTTTAATCAATATTAAACGAGATTCAATATTTGTGTCGGACCCCTGTCAGGGCAATTGTTCCAAATCAAGAGTAGAGTTCCTCCGCAGTCGCCGGGAAGAAGCTGGTGGATTCTGTGGATTGGGGTCGCGTGTGAGCGCGTTTCCATGGATTCTGGCTGGATCTCCTGGATCTCTTCGGGCCACAACGCGCGTGGTTTATTCGTTCAGCGTGCGGGAGGTTGAATTTGTGCAAAAACGGCATGGTCTCTCAATCGTCGGGAAACTGATGTATCTGTCACAAGTGGCAGAAATTGAACACGATGGATTCAGACTTTTAAGAGGAACTCAGAGGAAACGGTGTTTTTCGGTCTTGAGGCTGTGCGCTGGATTCGCGGAAAAAAATACGTTTTTGTGTGACGGCTGTGTATAATTGCCATTAAACCCCGACCAGGATTTTGTGAAAGCGTGCGACCAATTACGAAATCTGCGATAACAAATTCCCCCGGTAAGTTAGTGTATACATGAACTCATTGAATTTGGCAATTGTTTGCAAAGCTGACGCACCGATTGCTTTATTTTATCTAAGAGATCGCTCTGATTGCACGATGCATTTTTATTGTTTCATTCATTTTCATGTTGTATTTATTTAGATTCTTAATGGAATTTTATTAGATTAGATTTTTTTCTATTTCAAAGTTAAAAGCTAGTCGCAGCTAAAACTCCTCAACGTCGAAGTGCGCTGGGAAAATGGTCGTTCTAAATCTGAACCGGGTCATTTTCAAAGTTCAGTGTGCCGCCAAATTGTTGTGGAGACTGGACCAATCAAGGTGCCGTCAATTTTGTGATTGCTCGCCGCGCGAAATGTCTTAAACCCGTCGTCGCTTAAACCACGTCGAGCTGGGGGAAATGCGGTACTCACCGCTTTGAAATCCTTGAGCCTTTTACGGCTTTTTGAAAAAGGGCTTGGGTTGCAGTTTAGAGCATGTCCCCAGCCGTAAAAAGCCAATTATCCCATCGCTTCCCACCCAGCCCCCCCTTAACCGCTACCATATCCTCCTCCACACCCCCATACGTGTGCACCAGTTGTGGGGATGCCCTCTGCTTAGGGGTGTTTTGCAACTTAAGGTCATGAAAGCGAATTATCGATTAATCGCTCTCCCTTTGTTGGGAGTCTTACAAATCTGCTTCTCCCCTACCCCTAACCGAATTTTGCATCACATTTTTTGGGAGTATTTTACAAACAGGTATTCTCATACGCGAACTAATCTTCGCTGGAGATATTGGGTCTCAGCAGGTTAGGGGGCCTTAAAAACAAAAACTATGTCAGTGTGTGACGTGTCGAATCGCTCACTCTTGGAATGGGCGCTGCCTTAGGTCAAGTTGTTTCCAATTTTTTACAATTGTGGTGATTGCAGTAATTTGTTCAGGGGGAACCTTGAAACGTTTTTTAGTACTCTAGATTAAGATCCATCCATTTTTGGAACTCATTTTGAGAAATGGCTTTCCATTCGCCAGTCAGCAGGTCCTGAGCTTAAGAGAAACCAACGAAGACTTCATTTCAATTCGCATTTTGGCGACACAATGTGAATTTTCAGTCCGCAAAACAAGGCGATTAAGGGGAGAGGTCAAAATTCCATTTTACGGGGTTTGTAGAGACGATAGGACACACCTAGGTGAAACAACTTAACTCGGCGAGTCTTCGGTTCGATTGTGCACGAAACGTTCCAGGCGCAATTATTTTATGACTTTATTTTTGAAAGTCTCCAGTTCACCAGAAGACATCCCGAAGCAATGAATTAATAAGCAGCATTTTGCGCGAAGTGCGTGTAATTATGCTTGCGTTAAAAAAAGAACCTGACACGCATCATTTGGATTTCCAATGAACGGACAGCCGAATTGTTCTTTCAGCTGGTATTTTTATCTTCTGTCCCCCCCCTTCCCCTTCATGCAATTTTATCGCATTCGTCATGCTTGATCGATAAATGTGGTCTTTCGTATTCCACTTTTTCATTGACCACAAAGATGGCATCCCCCATGAGAAGGCCCAGTTTTGACCACCAGCGTTGCGATAAATTTCACTTGGGGAGAGGAGATTGGGAAAGATCTTTCGGACTAATACATTTTATTGGTGTTATTTCGCTGGAATGATTACAGGAAATAGGTATCTTCTTATTTGTATTGTAATCCTAAAAGTTTGTCATCTTTTTTATTTCTTTAAAATGTCCGCTGTGGCGTTCGTTTACTTAAGAACGCTTTAACGAAATTTGATAAAATGTGAGCTGTAGGTAGTTCAGCAAATTTGTAGTCGAGCACAAGTTATTTCAGATATCGATTCTGAATATTTCTCGACATTTCAGTCGTTGAAATTTTAAACATTCCATCGCTTCGCCGGAAAATTCCAATATGACTTCTCTACTTGATCAAAATGGTGCTGAAAATTCGAGGGCCAATCACGTGCTAAAATTGATTCCAGCGACATTTTCCACACTAGATCCAGAATTTATATTTATAATAATTCAATTAATACCTATTTCACAAAATAGAAACAAAATGCTTATTTGTTTTGAACAGATTAGACATCTATTTCAGAAAGTTTTTTATTAAAAAAATAAGAAACTACAGGAGGGGAGGGAACGGAGTTTTCAATGTTTGAAAATATTTCGCTGACATGACGGGGACTTTCGAGCAAAGCCATGCAATTTCTCTAGTTTATAATAAAATACATTTGAACTTAAATACTTTTTGAACGAGTATTCTGCAGACTTTTTTGCAATACAGAGTATTATTTTGATCATAATGCGCGCAGGCACGAAGCTGACTAAATCCTGAGGTTTCTTATGGCCACTTGGCCCATTTTCAGGTTTCTATTCCACGGAAATGTCATTTTGTTTGGGGGCCTTGCGAGCACACGCGAGGCAAGATATCAAATGACCACGCTGGAGATTTTCAACTCACGGATGTGTTTGACCAAAACGAAATGAAATGTGTGCGCGTAAATGAGGCTTTAGAAAATTGATGCTTTAGAAAAAAATTGCTGTTGAGTGGTTCCGAGTGAGGCTAGCTAGTTGATCGTCCGAACAAGGCAATATGTTCTTCTAAATCGGGATGCGCAATAAATGGGTGGGATAGTCGAGTCTGCTGGGAGTAATCGTAGGGAAGAGCTGGAGCAGCACAACCAAGAAACTAAGGGCATTGCCCGGACGAGTATGTACAAGAAAAAGTGCGCTCATCTCTCTCTCCCTTCTCAGCTGGTTTTTTCAGAACCCGCGCAACCCGCACCGACAACCTGGTTTCCCTCGTTCGCTTTCCTCAATCACTAGAGGGCGCGTCCTTCGCAATCGGGTAACATCACCTATCTACGATATCTCTCCCCCTTACCAGTGTATGAATATATGGTGGCACACTTTTGAATTTCATGACCGACCGCCAACCGTAGCTTCTGTCGCGATCAATTTTAATATCATCTATCGCGTTAATGTCACAGAAAATAGTCTAGAATAGAAGGAAATAGAAGAAATAGTCAGAAAATAGTCTATACGCTTCGGATTTTCTACTCACGTTCATCAATCATAGAACGACGGTTCAATTCCCAGCCGAAACCTTCGGAATTTTTCGAGCTAGAGAAATTCCTTTGTGCGCCTTTTATGAAAATGGAAGTAGAGCCGTGGAGCCCGTGCCTGTACGATATCAGGTGCACTAACGTGCACTAGGCAGTGAACAGGCTAGGCAAAATTACCAGGTCGTCACCATACATGTATATAGCTAAATATACACAGAATGGATTAAGGCCGGTGCAGTTCGCCCACCACTGTTGTGGAGCAAATAATTTAAATGCAAGTACACGGTAACCCCGTCGAGAAAGCAACATGGAGAACCCACCCGATACACCGGTGTGAGATTTTGAAGCACATCACTTGTAAGGTGGCATTTAAGGACCTCACTTTTTATTAATAATGGTTGGGGGTGCGACCGCAGTCGAACTATAAAAAGTTAAAAACGACCTGTTCGCTGTGATGGTTGGAGCTATTTTGCGCGAAAGCCCCCGGATATTCGGCTAAACGTGTGCCCAATTTAATAAGATTCGCGGAATGTATTCCTCCCACCTTCCCCATACGTATATGGGGCTGTGTCAGGTGGGCCTCGAGAGCGTGAGGGGTCAAGAATGATGATCAGTTAAAATGTAAAGTTGAATTCCTGTTCATCTGTTCTCGCTCTTTTGAGGCTAAATTTCGATTTAAACTGTGGCTGTTCGCCGCTATCCGAAGTATCTCTATTCTTGTCTGTGTTAAATTAAATGTGGTCTACGAAGGAAACATGCGAAGAAAACAAGGGGGGTTAATTATCTTCAAGTTGCCTTCGTTGGTTTTGAAATGAAGAAGATATTTCTTAACTTGTCCAGTTAACTTCCCAGCCAATGCAATAAAGTTGATTGGTTTAGAATGCTTGAAAGGAGTTTTGCATTTCGAAAAGAAGCAACCGTTCTTTGGAAAAAAGTCTGTGTAATGATAAATTGAATTTAAAAAATAGCATTAATAATAACAACTTACAGTGTACATGTTCATGCAGATTTGAGTTACAACTCGAGAGGATAGCAATTTTTTTCCATTACTTTTGCAACAACGGTTGCTTCTTAAAATTAATTCCGGATATGTGTTCGCGGTCTTCGAGACATGTTTCTTATTAACACTATCCTTGTCTGCCTTCACCAATTTCAGAATGCTAATAATACTAGCCATTTATTCGCTTATCTGTCTCTTTGCGGTGGCTTTGAGGTGGGTTCACAGTTTGATCTAGTCAATGCTGATCTCTCGGGTGTTGGCGTGTTTCAGTTTGATGAGTCCACTTTTTACAAAAGTCCCGCGATCGTTAAATTAATTGCTACTTTTTCATGAGCCAATTGATAACCCGCCCACGCACACCTAAAGGCAAACACACACGCATGGCTAACGAGAGGTAGTTAGTCCCCCTCACCATCGTTGAAACGTTCTATTTTCAAATTCGTGAGACCTAACGAACCGCCAAGCTATCTGATTAAAAATGTCATTTGCGGAAGGCGTTCGACCCACAAAGCGCTCAATGAGATAACGTTCAACGTTTAATGCAAAAGTGAATATAAGTTACATTTCCAAATGTTGTGTAATTTGTGTAACTTGGTTGGTACGAGAAGTAATGTTTCGGAAGTTGTGTTGGGTTTTTAATACCGCCCTGTTCAAGCGCCCTGGACAATTCCGTTGAGAACCCGTGTTCAGATTGGACAGCTGAAATGTGTTGGTACGTTCGCTTGTTAACCGCGGCCAGGGTTGAGCCAGGCGCTAGGAATACTCCAGGCAATCATGGAAGCGCTCCGTGTGATATTGACCTTTATCGTTCTGCCGCTATTGTGTTGTTGACTAATGGGTTTGGACAGAGAGAGAGAATCGCGCATATCGACGATTAATTAGACGGGCGGACCTCACTTGAAAACCACTTGGTGTACAGCTGTGTGTGTGAATGAGATATAGGGGTTGCAATTGTTCAGTGGCGTCTTCTTTCGCCCATTCGTGGCTTGGAAATCGGGAAGCCATCGCTCCGTTTTTCGCGTCGCACTCCCAAAATGTCTGGAGCATCAGGAAACAGAGTCCGAAAAATCGTTTCCGTAAAAAAACTTATTGTCAGGTTCACTTTGAACATGTGTTTCTTGTGAACATGTACTGTAGGCCGTATGTGGTCGTGTATTATTATCGTGAAGGAAATGGAACAGCTGCATTAACGTGGTGCGACCTCTTGCGTCGAATTGTTTTTTTTAGTGTTTCACAGTGTTAATTGTGTTTTCTTTTTCGAAAAGGTCCACCATTAGCATACGAGTACCTCTATCGTCCCAAAAATACTGTTATTATCACCTTTTTGTTAGATCTTTCGGGTTTGACCTTTTCAACCCTCGTTAACTGCTGGCTGAAATCTATTCAGCCGTTTTTGTTATAAATATATATATAAATTCCGGAAACGTTTAGACCAACCCTCTTATATATGGACATCTCCGGTTTATCCAATCATCTGCTATTAAGTCACTTTGGCGACCATTTGGCAGAAGGAAGATATCTATGTCATTAATTCTGAGATTGCATAGCAAGTGAAAACCAACAATTTCTCACTGACTCCTCCCAATTTTCTATATATAGAGAATAATTTATGGCTGATCATCTTTACTGTGTTGCCACAGTTTGTGAATCACCCCTCGCCAAACCGATACCTGGTACAATTTAAAACTTTTATTGCCAAATAATAAGGACGTTCCGATTCCCACCCCGGCCTCCGTGTTTGTATATACTGCAGGAACTGGCCGAGGAATTTTATTGGACGGCATTATGTATAGCCAACTAATTATATGTAGTTGTTGCGCGGCGTTTGATCGCTGTTGGACCTCATCCTGTGTGCAGCGCGCACACACTAATCAATATAATTTACCTCTATGGAAACAGAAAATATCCATGTGTGTGTACAGTGTGTATAGGGTAGGGGGGACCAGGCGATGTGTCATTAAACTTGCGGTTGGTTTCCCTAATTATTGTATAGAATGTGTGGGGACTGCATTTATTTATTCTCTCCCTATTTTCGGCGAAGCCCGGTGCTGCATGCTGTGCGTGCAACAGGGGTGGCTGGGGAATAGGTTCCTTGCCCTCTTCCTTGCTGTGAGGCCTGTCCTTGTTTAGCCAATGTCGGATGCAGGACAGGCAAGAGTGAGTATTCCGAAATGAAGTTCAGCGGTTCGGAAGATGATCCTCGTTCATTTGATATTTTTCGTTCTCGTGATGCGCAATATATATTAATCTTAGACTACTAATTGATCACGAGAATGTTTTACGATAATTGCGCATCACATGAAAGTGTAGTTTTCAGGAGTCCTAAAGTTCACAATCACCATTATTGTGACGTCATTTTAGCAACACTCGTTCATTTTATCATTCAGAACCTCACGACTCTCAATTCCTCTCGGCTAAATGCCAGTAGATGTCGCCACTTGTCCGTTTGTACCAAAGACAAACCATGTGGCCACCACTTGCTTGCAATTGCAACTCGCCGGTGTCCGTAGACACTGTAGTGTGTTATTTTTGTTTATAAAATTGGTATCTCATGAACGCAGCGAAATAAAGACCTGTAATAAGTTGCAGTGGTCTTAGTATTTCGCAGCACTGCGCCCAGTTTCAGTTTCACGGCGCTGTGTTACGCCATTGGTGAGCTATCAAATCACAAACAAACGAAAACTTTGTTTTATACTGATTAACTGATCGCACCAAACTGATCGCGAACAACGGCAATTAATAAGAGAGACTGATCGATGATGAACTTGTTCTCGAATAATTCTTTTAGCAAAGGTCGGACCATTTCTCACATTTTGCGAGGGTGTTTCGGTTTTGAGTCCTGCGACGATTAAACACTGAGCCACGTGGAAAATCTGAGGGAAAAACCTAGAAATGGTAATAGTTGGAGGGGTAAAGTAGGAGGAGACCTGCGTTAAATGGAGAGAAAGCCATTGCCATGTCGTTTCACCGTTTTATATATATATATATATACAGTATATCTGGTCGTCGAGACTGTGTGGCGAATGACCGTACACATATGTATAGGAATACGCGTGTCCGGCGCGCCGCGCATGCGCAGTGCCACACCAGTTAGGGGGGGGGGGCGACACGCCAGACACGCGGTCGAGCCGGAGGAGGTCTTTACGGTCTCACAAAAGCAGCGGCGAGTCTAATGTCTTTTTTATGCCTGCGACTGACTATAAAACCCGCAGCCACCAGGTTTGCGCTCCACCCCCTCCGTAAATGTCGACCTCGCGAAAACTGATGCCTCAAAGGTGTGTGTGTGTGGACGAGCAGGGTGTATATTCTGAACTAACGCGGGTGACTTAACTGGACATGACGACACAAGAAGAAAAAAAGGCCAAATAATCAGTTTCCCCCGAAAAGATTTGCTTTGAGCTATTTGTGAAGGATGTCAACCAGGGGGAGGGGGCGACCTGGTCCTATCTCCTGGCCTAGGCCACGACGAAGGATCTTTAACCTTTAACTGGTATCGTACAGGATCAGGTCGTACGTTCTAATTTCTATCGCCCGGGATTGAACCCGCAATCATGGATGTGGATGGTCACAATGCGTTAACGTAAAAAGACCGGAAATAAAATTCAAATTACATGTTGGTCTCGCACGAACAAGAACAAACGTAACAAAAAGTATTTTTAAAATTTATCTTTAAAGGCATTAAAGGAATTCCTCTACATAATTATAGGTGGACACAGTGAATTGTATTCCTTTTGGTACAGACTAATTAGTTCATTGTTGGCGTGTGACGTCAGGTTGAGTTGTTAATCCGTGTGAGTCCAGAATGTTCACCCAGATCGTAGAAATGCATCTTTTTTCGCGGTGTGGAAAAAATATAGTAGGAGGTGCACCGTAGGGAGAAAAAAAAGAAAGTGGTGGCCAAAAAATAAAATGGTGTTATCGGCGATATATATCTGTAAATCGAACGGACGTTTGACCGCCTTATAGTGGACGTTGGGGCTGCGTCAGCCTGTTAAAAATGGGGAAGGACTGCGGCCAGCAACTCGCCAGATGGGGACAGGAAATACGGTATAATCTCGCAACTGCAGGCGCGTTGTGGACGAAATGGGATGCCAGATGGCCGTTCACTGAATTGAAAGTGTAAATAGATTTTTTTAAAACGTTGGATTCAGCTGTGCCATTGGGTAAACTGTGTTGCGTATTTCCGTTCCCATTCCGTTCTGTTCCGTTGCATCTTTTTCGAGTTGCCTGAAAAATTTGAGATTTTTCATAACGTCATCCGGGATCATAAAACGGGAAAATTGTGATTATTTGAAACTATTTTTTTTACGACTATCGCGCATCACAACTTGAAAGCGTGGTTTTCGGTAGTTCACAATTATCTTTGCTTTTGTGACGTCAACTGCAACCTCATTAAAACCTTCATCACATGCGGTCACATTCGTAACTCATCCTGTTCATTGACTCTGTTTATTAAATTCATATATCTTGAACGCAACAACACAAAGACTTGAGATAAGTTGCAATTGTTTTGGAAATTCTGGCGCGACATGCAGTGAAAATTTCATTTCCGTTGGTGAGCTGTCGAATGAAAGACAGGGAAGATCAACTTTGTTTTATAGTATTAGAAGATATCAATTCTATCGTTTCAATTTTGTCATTTATTTAGCTAAATACGGTTTGCAAGAATTTCTAAAATATTTGGACATAATTGTGGGTGTATCGTGTGAAAATTTCTGGAATGTCTTTTGTAAAGTAAGGATCCATTTCTACTACAGAATGAAAAATTGGGCCTCTCGTCACAACGTGATGCCCGGTACGATTTTCAGACCCTTATCGATTGGGCAGTTGGTTTAAACTCAATGTCATCGTGCAAATATGCAGAGTGCTAGTGTTAGTGGATGGTGGGAGGACAGGAAGACGCATCGAGGATGGAGTCCATGTTTGTCAGGAGAATAAACGACTCTCGTGTGTGTGTGCACAGATTCGCTAACCACTGCTGCGGAACGCAGATAAGAAGGTCCACCTCCCTCCACCCATCGTTCCATTATTTGCCTGCGGTGATGCCCTTTGGACGATGAGCATACGAGTGTTCTGTAACTGTAGATGCGCTGGAATTTTTCCAATTGTCAACAACCCGAGTTTCCGAGAATAGCGCTGCGCTCATCCATCATCAACGGGACCGTTAGACGTGGCTCGCTGCACTCTTGCGAACCGATTTCACCAACTTCCAATTAGAATTTCCTGTTATCGTTATTTGCACGTCCCTGGAATCGATGCATCAAGTCGTTCCATCCATCTGTTGCCTTCGAATTATTATTTTTTATTAAAAACTTCTGTTATCTTATTTGTTATTAATGTTTTTATTGAAATCTGTTTGCTTGTTTCGTTTTGTTTAACTATTGGAAAAACAGATTTTATCTGGCTATGCCCATTCCAGTTATCAAATTCAAAATTTAAATGATACTTGGGCAGTTGGTGAATTGGTGCAGACAGAGTTGTCAAACATATAATATTTTACTATTATTTTAATTTGATTCTGAATCCATAGATCTGTGTGGTTCGAGTCCCAGTCTCTTCGAATCTATGTATTTTTCGCAATTACCAGTTCAAATTAAAATAATAGTAAACTATTATTATAAAAAAAGCGAGTGCGCCACTCGTGTTCGTCATATTCATTCGGTGTTGTCCCGAATCCACCATCTCTGATTATTATCACCCAGACGTCCTAAAATTCTTTCTCATTTGAGAGAAATTAGGTGCTGTCCCGAATCCAGCAATTCTGAGAGAATTTCAGAATCTTCTTTCGCATTCCTTGGAAAGGGCTGACGTCACACATACTGGGAGAAAGAGGGTCTCGAACCGGCGTAACTGAGTAAAGGAGATCGATCAGATCTGGTAGCTCCTGCTCCAGCGTTAGGAGGCAATCACACAAGGCAAAGGTGATGAGATTTAAGGTATCCAGGAAGTGACTCGTGAACTTTAAAAAGATTTGATTTTGACGCTCTCTCTCCCCGCAATTTTCATTTCGCTCTCAAGTGAAATCCATTGATTAGAATCGCGTTTGTGGCAGCTGGTGCGCCCCCTATGTTATTGCAACCCGAGCACGTTGAAATCCTTTGACCTCTCAGCTAAGACAATCCGTTGAGCGGCTTCTTCGTCGACACCATTGCAATTAAACGAGGTGAATAAATGGCACCTGGCCTACACCGAAAACTCCACGCTCGGGCCCCCTTTATCGCGCACGAAGGACCCACTTCGGCTCCTTTGTTTAATTACAGCGCCTGGCGACCGCACGCCCGAGCCGGGGCATCCTTCACAACGGTCGAGCGCAAATTAGCGCAGTTCCATCAGTATCTTTTCATTTGCCTATCCAGTCCTGGCTGTTGTGCTTGTTTGTATGCGGTTATCCTAAGATTGTGTTTGATTCTTTACAAAGTCGAATGAACTCTTGACCGGTTTTAAACTGTTTGCCGCTTTTTTACCGTTCTCAAGAGTAGTACTTGTCCACGATCGTGTCTATCATTTGCGCTTCTCTTCCGTCAGATATATATTCCGATATCTAAGCAATGACTTGCCACGGCCCGGCTGTCTGCGAACGCGATGAAAACTGTAATTAACGAAAAACGCTCAATGCGGTGAGTTTTTCCTGTAGAGACCGACTGTCCACAAAATAATATTCGAGCAAACTGAATTTACTCACTGAAAAAAGTAAGGTTTCGAATTTTCAAATGTGGGAACACACTACTCTGTATCTCAATGGAATGAGCAGACATCAGGTTTTGCGGTTGTTTTAATTATATAGCAATTTGCTTGAAGCTCTCCAGAAAGATAAACTCACAAGAGGATTTATTAGGAATAAGTGAGAATGGTTTATCTTTTACACACTTATTCGTAATTTATTCAGTTTTATTGTGTTACTTTTTAAATTTTAGTTTTACCGTGGTGATTCTGGTCTCCGTTCCCAGGAGGACATCCAAGTGGAAGTGAATGGGTGTGTAATTTCGGCGCGCCGGCAAAGTGGTCTTGTCTCACTCTGCTCTTTCTCTCCTCTCTGACCTCGGCGAATTTGATGCCCCGTCTACCTCATTTTTGGTTGTGTTTTCTCGCACGAATCCCTCATAGACTTCAGAGCCATCACCAACATAGACCGCTCTTTCTCTCGCTCTCGGTTAATTTAATTATCCGGCGCTTTTATTCCGCCAACGTTTGCGCGGTAACTATACACGAGTAATTGTTAATAAACGCAACAATATATATAGCCAGGCTCTGAAACTTGATTGCCCGAACAGCATCGACATGGAGAGTACACAGAAAGACGGGGGAGGCTGTTCTGGAGAATGCAGCACCCTGGGCAATGCTAAATGCCGGTACCCCATCCCTGCGCATTTTAATAAACAAATTTTATTTTGGGGAGGGTGTATTAATTGTGAATAAAGTTTATAATTAAGTTTCAAATTGGCCTCCCAATGGAGCGATGAAGAGGAATTTTGTTGCAGCTCATTAGTTGGTGGTAAGACCGACTGGTGGTGCGACGGTTCCGAGTTCGATTCCCGGCGCTGGCTTTCGTTTATTCGTTTCCCTGGTCCTAGTGAATTTTATGTGCCCCTGGAAAAATACTTAAGTTGGTAAAAAAAATTGTGACAATTTATAGTTTGCTTGTTAGAGTTTGTACCCTGGGTTTCTGCCCATGGGCGCATCATCGTCAGAAAAAAGTCAAGGCCCACCGACGTCCCCCATCCACACTATTAAATCTAGTGTACACTCAGGCTACCCGGATTTATCGCATATTATAAATGTCAGATTTATCGTGTTACTTTAAGCTTTAAGATTGGAAGACTGTAGTAAGGGGGTGTCAACAATGCGCTTGTTCACACAAACATCCTAATGGGCCTGTATATTACAGGACCAGCGGGGGAAGTAAAGTTTTCATTAGAGGGCGAAAAGACTTTTATTCCTCGAGCCATGTTAAAACAGTGTGGTGGATGGAGTCGCCCGCCCCCGATCCCCCTTCCCCATTTCCCAACTCTGTTGTACATTTGAATGAGCTTTGCACGTAATTTGTTTGGGTAGCAATTTGTTCTAATCAGCAGGCGCTGTTCTAATCATAATGGCTGCAGGTCGACGACGCATTTTAATTTCGAAGCGTTTCCCCTCGAACCATTTGTTAGTGGAGGGCGGAATTCGGTGATCGATGTGGGAGCTGGAATTTATTTGCTGGGTTTCAGACTGTAATTGAAAAGGCATTTATCCATCCAAAATTCGAAATTTATTTTTAAGGTTGAAATTTTCTGTGTCATTGAAAATCAAACATTGAAAGTGATTCAATTTACAATCGGAATCTGCCTTACTTTAAAAGTAAGGATTTTTTAAAAAAATTATAGTGCACCGTTGATTAGACGATCGATCAATTTTTAAACCATTGCCCAGTGGACACATAGTACGAATTTTCTCGTTGTGCACTGGCGAGTTTAGACGTATAATAAATATACCTACAGGCTCTAGTGGCAAAGATAATGTGTTTCCAGACAGTGTTACCACCGGAATGTCCTGTTCGATGTTGACAGTTATTTTGTAATTGCACCGCTGCGGGCGCGCGCGATATATCGTAATGGGAATACTTTTCGGACGTCTGACCGGAATATAGGACCGGATGTGGCGCTGACCATCGTGGCCGACCGGTTCACCCCTATCTCTCCCCACCCCCGTCCGCGCTGGCTGGTCACTAATTACGTGAACATTAGAGGAACTTCTCACGTTTGGCAACGTGTGCGTCCGGCTGTGACGTTCGATGCAAATGGTCGCAGTCGATGAACGCATTCGAACTCTGGTCAACGTTTATAACTCCAGTAGAGATAACCAGCAGGGCCAAGTTGGCATAGGGATGGAGATCATTGCACCCTGTTCGTCTTTCTAGTTGAAGATGTAGGACGTTCAGTCGAAGTTTTGGGGATCTATGTCTAGACGTTGATATTGTTGCGTCGCTCCTTCACATGCGAACTCTGAATTTCGTCGGATTGTTTTTAAGTTTACGAAAATTGAAAATCACATGATAAATTTGTGAAATGTTGACATCAATAATAAATAATAATAATGAATATTTTGACCGAAGCGTTCTATGCCCCCTCAAGATATTTCGCTGGATATGGATATTGAGGTTATTGCCCAAATTTACACGGTACATGTTTGTTTTCTTTAATTTTTTACCAAATGTAAACTCATTATGCCGCGATCTTGAAAGCTGAACAGATATTTCATGTCCTGATTTTATTTAATTAACTAACTAACAATTTGCCGACACTTGATTCGCCCGTATCATACACTTTAATTTTTACGGAACGCTAAATATTGAATTTAGAATTTCTATTTAACATTCAACTTCCTTGAGAGTTTCTCGCCGACTGTGTCGTCTTTTTTCGTCCGGTGCTGTCCCGGAGACAACCTCTATTTCATTATAAATTTATTATGAATTTATTATGGATATTTTATTATTCAACTTCCTGGCTGTTAAATATTACAAAACTTTTTGCTTTGTCCACATTTCATTGGAGCATGCATGCAAATATAATGTGTTATTCTAATGTAAAATCTATGTCCTGACTTCACTTTCCAAATTAATCAAACTGCTTTTGCTATTTTTCTGACGACCACGCACGTCACAGCCTATTTATTCGAATCCCCATTCGTGTCATTCGCTGCCGGCTGTGATCAGCCGCCTAGCAATCCCCGGACGCCAGCAATCACCGCTCGCATCTGAGCGTTGCTAGGTAGCCGCCAAACCTAGTCATGAGGGGCAGCGCCGCTTCAGAGCGAGACACAATAATGCTCGTCGGCCTTTTTCACTCTAATGCCGTCGGCGCATTTTGCGTTCAACTCTTTATGACTTGGGGAAGAGCCCATTGAGCCAAGTATCTATCCAAGAGACACATTTTTTTTTGGTGTTTTGCTGTTTTTTTTTTAGATGATTGCAATGAATGAAGTTTTGGGCAAGAAATACAGTAGCGCAAAAAAGCAAAATTAAATTTGGTATTTAGACTAAAACGTTTCACTCCAAAAATTATCATTTAAAGCATCAACATCTCTAAGCATTCATTCTACTTAAGACAACCCTTTTGAATTGGGATCTTAAAATCAGAATTTCAAAATTCTATGTCAAGATGTACGATATTCCAGTTGCATATAATTTACGTGATAAATAACTTTCATTTCACGGTTCAATAAAATTGTCCATGCAAAATATTATCGATACAATAAATAATTCGATTTGGTGATAATCTTAAAAAAACCAGGAGTCATTTTTCTAAAGTTTTGTTTTTGCTATTTCCACAGAAATCTGGCCTAGGTGTTCAGTTGTTAGGGATGAAAACAGATTTCTGGTCGTAGTGGTGGAAATTACGAGCGCCCACTCTCGCCACCATAGACTAACGTTGTCGTCGGATTTCCCAGTTGGTGGTTGTGCAGCTTCAGCTTTCTTTTCTTTGCCCATCTGGCTGGGGGCATTGTCGCCCCGTTGGAACGCGGCCGCACGACAAGACGGACGGGGCCATGGGGAGTCGTCCAACGTACGTCTATGCGCGCCGTGTCTCTCTTCCCCTGCTGTGTACGTACGAGTCGATAGTGTTGGCGGTATTGAGGCGCCGGACGATTTCACGAAGACATTCTCGCGACTCTCCACACCGTCTTCCTTCTGAGTCCTAAAAGCGGCAGCGACATCGGGCCGTCGTTCTGCTGCCTGTTTGCTAATGCGTTTGCTGGTCCCCAGACGACACCCTTCGTGTTAAACGGCGCGACTCGTTTAGCGGAAACACGACTAGGCCCGCCGCCTCCTCGGATCCGATGCTCAATAATATCCTATCTTCATCGTCCGTCGTGGACATATGCGGTGACGTCATCAGACAAGTGTCTGTTCAGTACCGTGCCACACGAATGTTTTTTCAGAACTATGTTCCTGTCGCAGGAGACAGGCAGTAGTGAAGTCCTGATCGCGGATTCAATTCCCGGACGAGATCTCTGGAATTTCTCGAACGAGAGCATTCTTTCAAGTGCACGAGAAAAGCAGGTGCTGACGTAACTGTCGCGGGCTGAGAGTAACTGACGTCACTCATGGCTGGGAAAAGAGGTCTCGAACCGACCTAGCAGACTTGTACGTCAATTTTTATACGTTATACAACATATACGTCTGGAGGTGGACGAGTATGTTGCTGCCTCTTGTTGTGAGACGCAATAAATACACAGGTCAGGCCCTCTTGTTACTTAAGATGGTGACGAAACACTTTAAACGGTCCAACGCAATACTGAATTCATTTTTGGAAAGTAATGCGGGGGGCGTTTTATCTTTAGGCTGCTTCAGAAATATTTTGAATAAAATTTTAACGAGTTTCCCTTAACATCGACGCGTCCTCTTTAAACCATTTCTTATGGTACAATTACTTGGTCGACGTCTCGCATGCCGATGAAGGACGAAAGGCGACATAAGAAAATTGCTCTTTCGCGTTTGGAACAAAGGTTGTCCCTCCCTGTAACCGAGGAGGATTTCAGAGACTAGACTGTGTGTGTACACACACACCGACTCGACAAGGATTTCTTTTTTGTGTCGTCCTTTTCCGGAGAAAATGTGCTAAATTCACGGCAAACTTTGCCACGTATTTGCGGATGGAAGAAGAAAAAAATCAACGACTATTATGTATACTCACTGCTTCTGTAAACATTCATTCGTTTGAGTTTGGCCCAAATGTGTTCTAAAGAGACTGGTTGGATAGAGATTTATGTTTTTGGTTCTCACACGCGATAAAGAGAAGATTGTGTTGGGGCTTACTAGTTTTCCAACTGCATTTATGTTCATCCATTGCAGAGATATTTACTGAGCTTATACTTATTTAAAAAGTAGTTTTTGGCCGGAACACGAGAATCGTCATTATAAACTCGACATTTACGCCTACTACCGATGGTGTATCCGTTTAACGTTTCGTTCGCCACAATTTGGCTAAACGGCGGGACATTGGAAGCAATTAGCGATTTAATATCTCCAGTCTCCTGCATACCAATGTCGATAATTCGTTTCGCTGGAATTTGCTATATATCGCGACCGGAAAGCGTTTTCTTCGCTGGCTACAGTGCGTCACCAAAAGGCGAAAGCAGTGATTACTTTAGTTTTTAATTTGCTCACCACGATCGCAAATTTTGGAGAACCCTGTACAGCTGCCGTTTCCCTTTCTGTTGTTATATATATATATTTTTTGTTATTGTGAGAGACGTTCAGAGAGAAACCCTTTCGAGGAACGCTCGTATATCTCGTTCAATTACTGCCGGATGACGCTCCGTTGGCATTTAGAAGGGCTTCTTGAGCATTTTTTTTTGGAGCGACTTTTATGATGCATTACCCCAAGTTAAATAAATGGCGCATTCGTTTCTGATTGAATTCACTTACGACGAGCGACGATCGATACGAGCCACCAATGCTGCATTTGTTAATAATTTAATCTCTGCTATCATTCTCGCACATTACACCATTAATGACGATTACTAAAAGCTAAAGCCTGTGCCGTTATGCGCTCATCGTCACTATTTGGAGGCCCACATGTAATCGCTGGTACCCTGGATTCGAATAACAGCGATCCCGCGTCGGGAATCGAACTCTGGACCAGTCCTCCTTCGTGTTCCCACACGGTGGCAGCGAGCCGAAGACACAATTGAACAAATGTGTCGACACTTTCAATCATTGAATGACATCGGTTGCACACTCGAGCACAAATCTTATCCATTGGGGTTCTGCAAAAAAGTTGTTGATCGGAAATTCGGAATCCAAATTAAGAGGGAGCGAATGGGAGTATGGTGGTGGTGGGTTGTGTCGCTGAGGGTTGCGCAGTGAAAGGGGTGTCACGAAGGGGATTGGGGATGGGGGGACGTGGGCATTTATCAGTGTTTGACATCATTACCAGTCATCGACGTTGGCGGTTTGGCGACACTCCGTCGCGTGTCCCGCGTGTGCCTAGATTGCGGCACAGTAACCGTCGCAACCCCCGACTTTCCTCGACACCACTTCACCCTGCCCACCCTGGTCACACCCACACGGATGCCAGCATGAGCGGTTAAATTTGCACCACCCAAAACACATATCAGCTATTTATTTTCGGTAATATTTTCATTATGATTCATTGATGTTGGATTGTACGACTTCACTTACAGTATATCATTGATGTACAAAGAGGGTCCAAAAACACTGTCTTGTGTCACTCCTGAGGTCATATCAATCCACCCAGAGTGGACACCAGAAACAACAACTTGTTCTCTATTGCTTAAAAATGCTTCTATCCAGTCTAAAACTTGATTACTAATACCATAACCATTCGCTGAAGCCAATAATTGTTAATGAGGGACTGTGTCAAAAGCTTTGCGAAAATCTAAGAAAATCATATCTTGCTGTATACGTCTATCCAAAAATTTCTGAAGGTCATGGGTGAGAAGGACAAGCTGATAGCAATGTTTTGATGTAAAAGGTTCGAATCTGACTTAACAGTCACAGTATTTCCAACAATTGTCAATTTCAATTAATTATCTGAAATTCGTCGACTCGTTCGACTCCGTTCACTCCGCTAATTTACGAGTGAATGAATCGTATTTTGATTTTTTGAACGGTTGGATTTGAGATTCAATATTCCATAAATTGGGGATGGAGTGCAGGAGGGCCACTTCAATAGAGTTGCGATACTGAGTTTTCCTCTATAGTGTGTCTGCCACTGCTAGAGCTGGTGGATGAGGGGGGGGGGGTCTTGTAATATGATGTGAAATATTGACGAAGCCAGCTGGCGCCTGGCGGACCAATCGACGAGACTCACCAGTGGTTATATTGGCACCCGACACTGTCTCGTGCTCCCTATGATGCAATATTGTTATAGCCAAACCATCCCCCACCCCCCCCTCCTTCCCCTCTCTTTTCTACCCCCAACACAGTTTAGCCATCAACTGACGCGACATTTTATGAGCAACTGCCTGTCATCTATTTTTCATGACGCTTTAATATTCAATAACGCATTGCTGATCATATTCGATGCGTAATTCCTATTTGATGGGTTCATTCAGCCAAAATTATCGGCGAATTACTCATTCCATATTAATTATTAACGAACCTGGTCTTTTCGTACAGTCACATTCATTGAATCGCAGCAGTTAAGTCATTCATTCATCTCAGACGATGTTCGTCTTACGATCTGTTAAATAGTAATTTCGAATAAATATATCGCACTTAGCATTGAATGAAACAACTTTGAGTCGACGACGCTTTATTAATATTGCGTCTCAATTAATTTTGTCCTCTACAGTGTATTTCGTATTCAAAACATTATTCTATCTCTCCGTGTAACCATTTCATGTCCTTTTTCGCGTTCGTTATGAAGTGTGTCATTCATCCACGATTCCTGTAATTTAATTTAATTCGCTAAATAGGCGCGAGTTTATTAAATGAGTTAGTCGCTGAGTTAATATTGCAGTTCAACAATCCACCTTCATTTCGTCTGAATGATTCAATCTGTTTCAAGTTTGGAGATCCTGATAATTGGAATCATATAGATGGAATCAGCTGCTTTAGTTAGTTTGGTACGAATTTTTGAGTTTGCATATTTAATATCAATTTGCGTACTTGTGTTGTGATACCGTTTGAAAGTGTTAAACCGAGTTGGGTCATTCTTATGTTTCGAATGATAGAATGAGATTGTTGCAGTGTGTGTGTGTGTGGCCTTAATCAAACCCAATGTACCCAGTAAGGTCACCGCGCGTGTAGACAAGGAATATCAGCAGCCCCATAAACCCTTCTCACCCGCCTCCTCCCCCGCACTTCATCCCCCCTAACCGTTTTTCTCGCTCTCCTCGCTGGCGGTTGCCAACGCAACGGTGAAACTGCGAAAGACAAGGAAAGGGAATATGGCGAACGCCCTACTTACTCGTAACGCAACACGTAAACGTACTAGCGCATTTACGTCACTCCCCTGAAAGGTCTGTCCGCACAAAGCCATGATGTTAAGGTGACTGGGATCGCTTTGCATTTTGATCTTGAGTCTGGTAAAGCAGTTTTAAAAAAAAACCAACAGCTCAAGTATTGCAATTTGTTATTCTGATTCAATTTTTATATACATTTATAACACATTTGTACAATCAAATTAGATTAGATCCATTGATCCAGTCATACTGTGATAATTATTTCTTAATCTTGATCAAAATTTGTCTGGTCCAAAGTGTACGGGATTCGCCGTCCAATCAAATCTGATTTTATTTGCAGGCGTCCCAACAAATGTTCTCATGGAATTAAAACAAGAAATTATTTGTTCCAATGCCTGTCGGTAGCTAAGAAAGTGTCGTCATTGCAGTGACGTTCATGGGCGATTTTACGAGCCGCAGCCGGCCACCACATAATGATCCACAAACCAAACTAGAACGGAAAAGCCATTTTCACCAAGATCGCAGAGACCTATTCGAGAAGATGAGCTGGAGGGATGAAGAGAGATCGGCGGTTGCATGGCTAGGGTGTGGGAGGCGAAGACAACGCCCTCTGCTCACATCCCCCTCTACCAGTCGATGGACTCGCCTCTCTCTCTCTTCCACCCTTTTAGCAAACGCGCCCGGTTCACCCTGTCCCCCTCCGCCTGCTTGTGGGCGCGTGGCGTTGAGAGTCTGAGGGGGATATCCCTCGTCATCACAAACGAGGCGCAGTGGCGACACCAACAATGACGATGTCTTCGGTGGCTGTACTACTGCGCATGCGTGATCCCGCACGGAGGGGGGGGGGGCGATTTCCCCCCTTTCCCACACCCCTCCTCCTGTCCCCGCCCACTACCAACACGCACGGGAGGGCTCTGGTATTTACTGGTTCTGGTCTTCACTGACTTTTCTCCCTATCTCTCATCATCTACGCGCTCCTCCTACGCGCTCGAGGCGAGTTCAAAGTATGAAAGCGACCATTTTTCTGTCGAGTCACGCTAGGCGGCGCTGAACTCCATTAGTGGTTTCTTTTTGTGCGCTCTCGCACTCCCTGCCCACCCTGCCCTCCTCTCCCACTTTCGCTCGGGCAATATTGAAAATATATCCTTTTGAGATCGACTTAGGAGGTCGCTTGTCCGTCTACGTCTTGTTTAAAATGACTCCGCGCGTAAACACGATGATGCCCTGAAGTATGATAGAAAATGGTCGTTGCATCAAAAGCTAAATGAAGAAATTGCAGCTTGCAGCCCAGGAGGCAACCAGGTAGTTATCCCTAGCCTAAGTCTGACCTAGGTTGTGCTCTTTAACATGCCCTGATATCGTAGGTCACGATGTACTTCCATTCCGAAAGAAGGCGTGCCTAGGAATTTATCTCGCCCGGGATTGAACCCGCGATACGGGCACCGGAGACATCAGACAATAACCACCACGCCACTCGACAGACACATCGAAAGCGCCAAACTGAAGCGCTCCCACTCGTACACTCTCACTTAAACAATGGCGACTTCACCAACGCGCCCTCATTGAAACACATGCAAGCATCATCAGCATCCGTCACCGTCATCAGTGTGTGTTGGGGGGGGGGGGGAATCTCTTTCGTTGGCGTGTGTGTTGCTGCCAAAAAAAAGGGAGAGAGAAAATGGTGGACATCGTGATCATGCTGTACAGTGACTGACGAACTAGAAACGTATATACGACGATTACAATGCAGTTTAGTGGAAAGTGACTTGTAAGTGCGCCTGACCAAGTCACGCGCGCAGCCAAATTCGTGGCAACTACAACTCATCAATGTCACGGGTAGCAGGTAGCTCCTCCGCACTCTCCATTCTCTGTTTCCTCCTCCTCCTCCTCTTCACTTTTTCGTCCATCCATCTCTCCCGCTCGACTGTACTCTCACTCTCTACCATTTGATAACCTCTTGCGATCGGCACACAAACACATTATTATACACTCTAGTATATGCAATTTCGTCCTGAGACCCGAATCCTAAATCAGCGGGCACCCTGGCGAAGACGCTGATGGAATTCCTTAGCAAAATAAGCTTTGGGGTGCTAGGGATTAGACAAACAAATACAGTTTATTCACGAACTGCTGCAGCAATAATTATTTCGAAATTCTGGTCATTCTGCAAATCCGATGTATCTTTAGATTAAAGTAGTATACTCGATTTATCAGGTTTAACATCTGGTTACGTCGGAGGTGTTTTGAGAGTAGAAATTAGAAAAAATGAAATTTGTTAATCTGCGCACTGAACATAGTAATTTCTTAATTGTAAACTTAAGCGCAAAAGACTAACTCAACCCTTTTAAAGATATTTGCTATCTCTATGCTCGTACAGTAATCTTATTCCACAAAATGTGAAAATATCTGCATCTTAAATTTTTTTCTTTTCCTGCGGTTTTTTTAATTTAAAAGGGTTGTCAAAACGCGTGCTTCCGGTCTTACGAGGGCATTCAGTCGATCATTCAGCGACATTCAGTGATTAAATATTTTAAGCACCTCTCACGGCGCGCTGAAGAGTAATGATCTCCCCTGCCTGGACGACGTCTATAGTCACGAGATGCTACCACCCCCCGTCTGATTACTGTCTCCTGGAGAGAGACCACTAATTATTTGTTTTTCGTCCACACTGCAATCGCATGCTTGCAGAGTATAATAATTATTATTTTGGGGAGCACACGCGAACGCGCTCAAGTTGTACATGCCTTCGGCGTCGTATTGCAAAACATTCGTACCCTCCGGGGCACCTTATATAAAATATAAAAAACAGCAAGTTATTTTTTTAAATATTAGAATAGCCCAGGGACTATATTTAAAATGAACGAAATAACTTGAACCTTTCACCCCGTGGCAAACCCATGTCGTTGAATTTGTGGTTACGTTGACAAAGCAGCAATTAAAAGTCGGGGCAAAAGGGCGACTACGTTTGATCGGTTTCAATTGATTGGTATTGTCGCGTTTTAAACCACAAAAAAGTATTGCGTGCGAACTTGTCGGAAAATAACAATCGATAATTTAAATAGCCAGGACTCGGGGGGAAAAAGACAATGGAGTAGTTGTGGAAGCTCTTTTGTGCACTTTGAGCCTGCCCATGTACAGCACAATTTTCGTCGAAGCTGTTCATTTGAAAAAAATATATTATGACTTGTTTTTAGGCCCTATATCTTTTAATTTTGGTATCCTACATGTATCGAACGTGTAGTTCTCAGTAGTCAATGCAACTGGAATTTGTATGTGTTGAAAAGTCTAGTGTTGAGTTAGGAAATTTGTGGTTGTGAAAAAAATGGAATCGTCGCGACAATTTATTTTGAAAATGAATTCATTGCTTTTTTTAGTCTGTGTTAACAACATATACGTGTAATGCAGAAGGGGTATGAAATCGTACATTTCTTTTGTATTTTCGAAGCGCAGCTTGTGACAGGTCATCAACTTGGTAGCCTAGTTCCTAAGTTGATGAAGTTAAAATGCTGCATTCAAATGAAACAATCGATCTTCCTGTCCAACTTCAGCGCTATCCTAGCTACATCAAAGGCCGGACAAGCGGAAACGGAAGTAATTGTAAACAGATGCCGATTTAGCGTTTCCGGGATGAGCCAGCCATTCACTTTGCCCTGATCCACTGTACATGTCACTGGAGCCAAACGTAATTGTAGACTCAAGAGTATATATATGGTTACATGCACCGTTCAAGACGAGATACTTGAACAAAAATGAGAAAATTATCTCTTGCGATCCCGAGAAATTAGAAAGTGTTGTCAAGAAACCCTCGGATGAAAGACAAATGAAATGACAAACTCTGTATAAAATAAAATTGTAATTGATGATTGTAGCAATTGAAGAGTTTGGTTCGATACTTTATTTGAATCTCTGAATATCACAGCCAATGTTTCCCCCCTTTAAATATCATTCTACTAATTCTCTTCAATGAAATTTTATGGAAAATTCGTGATGCATGCAAATCGACTGGAATTGAAACTGAATCGTGATTGAAATTAAAATTGTTTCACACATAAAATGGGCGCTTTAAGTTGCAATTAAGACACTTAGGTCGAAACGTTTTTCGCATCCTCTTACTCGATGGTGGATGGTGTCCTAGCCATGGAGTAGGCCAGATAGGCAGGCGACAAACTACCAAACCAATTCCACATTCCAGCAGAAAGGGACTGTACACATGAACGTATTACACATTACAATATAACATGTCTGTTTTGCACAAGCCATATGTTAAAAATATGTTGCAGCACATGTTCGTAGAAT
>JAQGBY010001289.1:0-30776 GCA_034698785.1 Mycogona germanica
TTCCTTAACGCGCCTTCTTTCGGAATAGAAGTAAAAGAGACCCCTTTTCTAGGACAGCCTAGGTTAGGCAAAAATATTCAGGTCGCCTTCTGGGGGGGGGGGGTTGAGGAGTTAAATCACTGGTAAACCCCCTTAACAAATATTTTTTTAAAAAATAAAGTCGGTTGTACATGTGTTTACGCAGGATGTGCAGTGGAACGACATTGACTACATGGTCAATTTTGAGATCTTCACCTACGACACAGACAGATACGGTTCCCTGCCTGCTCTCGTGGATGAAATCCACAATCGCAGTATGCGTTACGTTTCTATAACAGTAAGTGTTTTCTTATGAAGTTTTTTTTTATGAATAAAATAAAATTTAAAAAAAGAATGATTGAATATATCGTGAAACAATGAACGTCTTACTCAAGTTTACTCATTTTTCTCGATGCCGCAAAAAGGATTCTGGAATCTATTCTCAACCTCCTGGTGAATATGCTACATTCGACGATTTACTGGCATCGAATGCATACATCAAAGACCTTTCCGGGAACCCCGCATTGGGAACGGTAAGATGATCAGTTTGGTGCAAAGGTGTGAATATATAGATAACTCATTAATCAGCAGGTGTAGTTTATCTGAAGAGCTCACTCTTCCATTTGAATTAAAATATGTATAGAAATATATAGAAAGTATAGAAAGATAAAAACATTTCTTAAAATCAAAATTTCTGATTCTCAATGAAACAATAACATCATTCGTTCTGTAATAGCATTATTGTGGTACGATGTTGGTTATACTTAGCGCTCTTATTTATTGAATTCTGAGGTATTGGTGAGCCCAAATAGTGCAAAAGCTGGTGCTTTTGCTTTCTTTTGATTGTTTTAATTTTATGAGGTCCCAGTTCTGAAGAAAATAATCATTAGCAATATTTTTAGAAGTAATTCTTTTATATTTCGACTCGTCGTCTCTCAGGTTTGGCCGCCCATATCCGCCTTCACC
The DNA here is from genome assembly GCA_034698785.1 of Mycogona germanica. Lineage (NCBI taxonomy): Eukaryota > Metazoa > Arthropoda > Diplopoda > Chordeumatida > Chordeumatidae > Mycogona > Mycogona germanica. The sequence continues at coordinate 985 of JAQGBY010001289.1, forward strand.
GACTTCTCGCATCCCAACGCCACCGATTTCTGGGAGAAGCAATATGCACGCTTCTACAAATCGATCAAATACGACGGAGCCTGGATAGATATGAACGAGCCGACCACCTTCTCGGTCGGGACAATCGACGGCGGTTGTCCCAACACGACATTGGATTATCCGCCCTACGTTCCCGGTGGGTGCATTACATTTAAATCACTGCGTTTTTTCGAGCTACCAACAGCATCGCTCATAATGATGCACAAATGCGGCTGTTAAGCGGCGTTTACACCGAAGAAGATCAGCTCCTAAGAAGAGTTTGTCGCTTACGAATAGAATTGTTCCTATTGTGAAGGGAGCCTCGCATGGGATCCGTTTACTGAGCGCCTTCTGTGCGCTCACTCACGGCTACGCTCCGCTCTCCATAAGCGCCAATGGCACAACAAGAAGAGCGCTCAGTTTTCATACATTAGGTGGTGCATTTTGGTCTTTCAAATCAGATTCTTATCCTCAAATGACGTCATCTGCGCATGCGCACAATCCCTAATTGCGCGCATTGGGGCATTGTACGCATGCGCAGATGACGTAATTCGATTTTGAGAATCGTTTGAAAGACGAAAATGTGGGCCCAGGCCTCTACTTAGAAAATGTTTTAATCAAATTGACGTGCCACCGCGAGGCCTATGCCGTGTGAACCTAGTTGGTTAGCACATTGATTGGAAAATGTATTCACTCCAGAACATATTCTGAGATTTCGCGGTATCAGTCGTATTTATTTTCTGTTACAGCCGTGGAAGGAGGAAAGCTTTTCGCTGCCACTATCTGCATGTCCAATCAACATTACCAGAATCAAACCCACTACAATCTGCACAATCTGTACGGAATCACCAAAACCATTGCGACGTACAAGTAAGAGACCGGTGAAATATAACATGGTGGAGAGTGACTCGACTAGATATTAAGAACGAAATAATTTAACCCGACATCACGTTAGTACGGCAATTTTATGTGAAGAGAAAGTTGTTTCTCTTTAGCTTTCTACTGCTGCCCCTTGTAGGAACGCAATCACAGAAAGCCCATTTTCAAGATCGTAAAATGAACAGCTGATTTCTGTACAATAAAAGATTGTTCATGGCGCTTTGCGTGTGTTCAAAGATAGTAGTGATTGCCTCTTAACAAGGGGCAGCTTATTAAAAGTATTAGGAAGCGGTTCCAGTTTTCTCCCGCTCATAAATACAGTGTGTATTAGGTCGAGCGAGGAAATAGAGACAGTTTTGTGAAGGAATGAAAGAAATGTTATATCATAAGCATTCAGAAAAGGTATTTGAATTTTTGCTGATGGTAAAAAAATTCGAAATCACTCGGTCGTACCAGCGTAATTGAAATTGAGTCGTATTTTTTTTCTCGCAATCAGCGCTATGGTGAAAGTCCTGAACAAACGTCCGTTTGTCCTTTCCCGTGCCACCTTTCCTGGTCACGGAGCTTATGGATTCCACTGGTCTGGAGACATCTATTCGGCGTGGACAGACATGAAGCAGTCAATCACGAGTGAGTATTTTAACCAGTTTATGTGACGGCAATTTACAATTACAAATTACAAATTTTACCCGCAAGCAGCCCCCAGGAGAGGGGCCAATTAAACGAAGACTCGGCATGATCCTCTACATGCAACTCGGCGCCAAAGATTCCATTGCTGTTTAGCAGTTAATTAGTCAAGATTGCGTTTCTTTTATATATTCTTGATTTAGTTTTGCGATAAGCTAAATGTATATATTTTTTTAAAAACAACAATCGCTCCAATTCCTTGTAGGTATTTTGAATTTCAACATCTTCGGTATTCCAATGATTGGTGCCGACATCTGCGGTTTCAGAAACAACACCAACCTGGAATTGTGCCAACGATGGACTGAATTGGGAGCTTTCTACCCGTTTGCTCGCAATCACAACGAAAACACGACAAGGGTGAGTGCACAATCAATATCGAAACAGTTTCTCCAATCAATTGTCCAACCAAAGATCGATCAAAACTCAAATGGAAAATCGCAAGACGATCACCCCCCAAGAGACATCCAAAATTACAAAGTATCTCAGAAATACGAGCATACGAGTATGCCGTTCTTTAAACGTAAGAATTTGAGGATGACTTAGCACTTATTTGTCGATGCTGTGATACGTGCTCAGTGGACGTTGAAGGCGCGAAAAACGAAAAATGATGCTACTCTCCACGACTGCGCTTTCATGAGTTATAAGGGGAATTCGTCGTCAGTAATTTAATTTTTTTTCGATCCTGTTGGAATTATCTTACAGGCACAAGATCCATATTCGCTGGGTCAGGATATGATTTCAGTCGCCATAAGCGCCCTCACGCTACGATACAACCTTCTCCCGTTCTTCTACACTCAGTTCTACCGAGCCAACGCTTTCGGGGAGACAGTGGTCAGGGCTCTGTTTTTCGAGTACGTTTTTACGAACTCTACTTAAACCGTGTATGTATCACGTGACCATCTTGTGTATCACACGCTACAGTTACATATGTGATTCTTTGCAGATTTCCCGGAGATCTAAACACTTATACCATTGACAACCAATTTCTATGGGGACGCTCACTAATGGTCTTGCCTGTCCTTGAAAAGGTGATGTAAAAATATAAATAGACGTGTTTTCGAAACGGCCGCAAGTTCTGGACGTGCCACCGTTTGCGTGCAGTAGTTGAAAGTCAACGATTTTTAGATTTCTTGATGGTTTTATGGGAATTCGTACAAATACATAGACTTCTGCTACACTCAGTCTATTTATGTCTATTATCCAGCGTGTTTGATTTATGACGAGTTGAAGTGACTGCTCGGCAGATGGCGTTGGCGATGGATTAGATGTTCGCATATGGACGTCGATCACGATCGGCATTGTATCGCTTAAACTGGCTGCTTTAGCGCCGGAGACCGCTAAAACGCGTTGTTTAAGCGCCGTTTATAATCACTGAGTGACGTCAGTTTCCGTTGCGCTGCGTTGCATTTCCGTTCAGAATGTTTTGGGTTACACCCCTAACTTCGAGAAAGATGTTGACACAGGTCAAAACTGAAACTTCATCCGAGTATCAGCTCAATAATACAGTATATATCTCAATTTAGAGATTTGACCAATTCAACAAAACAATTCCGATGCAGTAGAAGCTAATAACATTAAAATAACTAGAGTGGATTTGTTGTTTGTTGTTCCAGGGCGTCACAACAATCAAACCGTATCTACCGAAAGCAATATGGTATTTGTGGCCAAACAGGACTGCGCCAATAAACGGAACTGGAGCCGTTTACAGTGCCGGTATTCCAGCTCCGATCGGCAGAATAAATACGGTCATTCGAGGGGGAAGCGCCATTTTTACTCAGGGCGTGAGTCAGACAACCGATGCCAGGTAAGTTCACGACAGTTTAGCGATTGATAGAATTTCAACAATAATGGCGAGCAACAATATTTGGTGAAACATGCAAATCCAAAAAGCGCATTTCCAATATAAAAAGAGCGCATTTGACATTTGGTTTCAACGTGTGTATAAGTAAAATGGGAATTGATGTTTATTGTGTCATTCGTATTCAGCCGAAAGAATCCGTATAGTTTGCTGGTGGCTTTAGACGAAAACGGTTCGGCTTCCGGTGACCTGTTCCTTGACGACGGAGATTCCATTAGTAAGTTACAATTTTCATTTTAAGCTCGTTAACTTTTATCATCATTGAGTTCCGTGTACCAGTCCAACATTTGCTGTCCTCTTTCGGCGCGAAACAAAAGCTTTGGTTTATGTCCCATTTTCAAAAGTTTCCCATGCCAAGATTACATTTTCGTTTATAACTAAATAAATAAAATTGGTACACCACTCTGAATTTCGCAGCTTGAAATGATAAGTCAGATCTCCATAAACGAAGGTCTTGACCAAAACATTATTATAAATTATTGTGATTTCACAAAAAAAGAATTGGACGCGATTTGAAAATTCAATGGAGTAAGATTAATTATGTCTGCGATAGAGAAATGGTAGGAATCTATTATTAATCATGTATCATTTTTTCTCTCATTTTTAAGATACCGTGGGAAGTGGGAAGTACACCTACATAACATTGGCGATGGTAAGAACCAGATCAGTTTTATGTTGATTCGATTGATTAGAAATACAAATCCAAAATAGTATATATGAAGCCGATAACAAAAATATAAGATGATTGCAATATTGAACTGCAATCGAGAGTCGGCAACAAGATCGTCGATAAACAAATTTAGTTAAGAAATTGGATTTCAAATTTGGGCATTTTTTGCTCACATGTGACCCCAATACTTGGCAATTTTAAGTCGCTGCTTTTAAGTGTCGTTATCGGATATTTTTTGGTTTTGCAAGCCATTGATTTTGTAGCTAAATTTGCAAGCGTCATTGAGTTTGTTAAAGATTTCATTTTTACGAAACACATGGCATTGAACAGTGCTCTGTATTTTTGTTTGAAAAAGAAAGGTCATGCTGTGTCGTTGAACCACGATCACGGGTGATTAGCATAGACGCTTTGACAATTAAAAATTGAAGTGACAAGCAATTTGGAGGGAAAAGGTTTCAACAAAGTCATTTCCTTTTCCCGAACCGAACAGAGCGAAAAAGGTCGGCTGGTTTCCACGGTGGTTCATTCCGATGTCGAATCTCCGACCTACAGCAAGTTAACACTAATAACAATCTACGGAGTGTCTGTCGAACCGACCTCAGTGAAAGTAGATGATACAGCCGCAACCTTCACCTACGATGCAGTTAACATGGTAGGTCCAAAAAATTCATACCATTTCAATATTTTTATAACTACCCCGGAAATCTCTAGATCTCTGTGAAATTTAGGACAGATTAAGAATTCAGTTTTTAAAAATAAACAGCAATTTCGGTTTGTGCAATAAAAATTACAGCGCTTGCGCAATGCGCTAACATTTTTTGCCTGTCCTTAAGTGGCTCGGCGGTCCCGGGTTCGATTCCCAGCGCGGGGTCTCAAAAATTTCGATCCCGGGGTACTACTGGTCGTGCCCCTCGCACAATGCTTAAGCACCATGAGGGGTACAGAAAAAAAAGGAAAAATAAATTTTATAAATAAGCAATAAAATTGAAATCTGGTTATTTTCGGCACAGTTTTTTTGACTACGAGTATTTTTTAAAAGGCGATAATTTCTTCGCTAAATGGTGTAAAAATATCATATTTAAGCTTGCATAGCATAGACTGAATTTCAAGCAAGAAAGACAGCGCATTAAATTGGAGACTCTTAATAATTATGTTTCAGATTTTGGATATTGACGGACTACAAGTTGATGTGACCGCTACCTTTACAGTAACTTGGTCGTAAATATCATGAAAATAAGTCATGTTGGGTTTATTTAACTCGATGAATGTACCAGATACTGTTATACCAATAAAGTATTTTTAACTATTGTAATACAGGTAAGAATGGATTTTATAACTAACTGAGTAAAACGCATTTGAGTAACATTTTTGTGGACCTCAGTTTACCGTCTATATCGTTTCATTAACCGCGGCTGATATGTCGAAGCTGCGTGGCCAATTCAGACTCGCCCATTGTCAGTGTTCTTCAATACAGAATACAATGTAGATATCTCTTCTACATGTTATCAACATCGTACGACTTGTCGTAGCTGTGGCTCGGCGGTCCCGGGATCGATTCCCGGCCCGGGCTTTCGATAATTTCGATCCCGGGGTAGTGGTAAAAATGTGCCACTCATATTTTTGCGAACTGCTTTTTAACAAGAATAAGGAGAGCAATAAAAGACAATGTATAAGATACAAGTGCATTTAATCGACCAAATTTAGCGATATAAAAAATAGTGCGACTTAGTTTCATTCGAACATTTGTCGGAATATCAACATTACCTCAGTTGCAATATTTAGTTATTTAACTTTGTGCATATCCGTACAATCAACAAATAAATCATCCCAAATTCCATTTTACTTTCGCAACATGTCCGTGTATAATTAAGAACACCCAAAAAATCAACTGTAAAAATTCGATTGCAATAATTAAGTAAAACGACCACTGACTGTACAAAAGTTGAGCTCATTTCCTGTTCATTCTACGAATGTACAAGCACAAGAAGCACGATACGGAATGTTAAGGTAAAATCCGATTAGAATCGTACGTCACGAGTAAATTCCGAACAAACTAAAATTAAACTCTAAAAGTAATAAATCCGAGCATTTCAAGTGAGTCCAACGAGAGAGCATCAACCACAGATCGATCATGAGCACAAAGTAAAACAAATCTTGATGCTTGATGGTGATTTTCTATCCACCACTCATCATACAATCAAAAGATGTCCATTTCCGATTATAAAGATCATTTTCAAGTTTACAACTAAACTGTAGAAGTCGAATTATGTTAATTGTAAAAAAAAGAACGCACTGAAACAGTGTAGCCATTCGTAGTTGGAGATCAGACAACTGGTCGTGATTACATTTCACTCGGTGTCATGACTAGGAAACTATTTCAGAGCTAACTGGCTAACTTTGACAGCGGAAAGAGAAGGCGAGCAACCAAATGTTTCATAACAAATCAGCGGATGGAATTTTTAACACAAAAATGTCACCAATAAGGACAATCGTCAGACACACTGAGCTGGCTGAATGAAACGAGGTTAGGCACCATACTACTTGCGCAGGCAATAAAAACAAATGAGCGTTCATGTGCGTTCGCACCAACGAGATGGCACGATCATTAAAATAACGTTTCATTTTGGCCAACTTTACCAAAATTGCACAATCCACCTTTTATCACAGTAGACAAGATCCGCGAAACAATCCTGACGATTAAAAAACGAAAATAGGCTAAAAAGCGGCAAATGGTGGCAGAAAATAATAATAAAAAGTGACTGTGTCGAGAGCAGGCTCACGACAGTACGCCAAACGTTGAGCATCCAATATTTATCAAAATTTGAATCAAATATAGATCCACTTCAAAGTGACGTAGGATGACTCATTTGATAGGTTTCAAGATCAGTTCGCTACTAGGTGTTCAAGTCCAGACAATTGCCAAAGGCTTCTCCATTTCGATCTTCATTTCAGTAACTTCCAATATCTAAAAATATTTTTAACAGTAGCAGATTTAAGTATTTTCTAATCGCAATTTTCATTAATCACCAACAGTTCGAAAATCCACCTATCTTGTGATCTTGAAAACACACTTATAAAATTAAATTACCTTAGAATCATCCTTGTACGTGAACTTGGTCCAAGCTTGGCCGTTCAATGAAATGCCCGATGGCTTTTTCTGAACTCCCATAACAATGACAGTATCCAGGAGCATAGAATTTTTCCCACGATAACCAGACTTTTCAACAGTGGAGGTGACCGAATTCTAGATAACAAGGATCACGCGAAACAAATACTTAATGAAAATACTGAAAACTGACTTCTTGATTACCACAGACTTTAAATATCCTATTCGGAATATGGAAACAGAATAAAGAGGGCATTCGGATGAGCTATGCGGAGTTTAAAATTCCTGTTTTTTGGACGAACAAAGCAAAATAACTCCATTTCATGATCTTACCTGCTTAGAGTGGAAGTGCATGAGATTGTATTCCTCATTTTCGATGGTTTCTAAACAGAAAATCGCGAATCAAATAAATATTTGAAAAAAATCTAACATTTATAATATTAACTGAACCAAAATATTGTAACAACTTACCAAGCGAATCGCCATCATCCCAAAAGAGCTCTCCTTCAGCTTGTGCGGTTTCGTTCAGGGCTACGTATAATCCAAACGACTGGAGACGACTGCAACAAAAATTAAAATCTAAAGTTCTTCTTCATCAGAAACACGTTCATGCTAAATATATTTTGTCCCTCAAAAATACAATTTCTATAACTTGGTGCGCATAACGCTATTAAAATGTTGCGAAGTCGTAAATGAGAAACGAAATTCTAAATTACCAATTTCGATTGATAATCTAAAAAATAAAAATATATTTATAAATTTTACTTAAAAAATAATGAAAAGGTAAATGAAATTTCACGCACGCGTGTAGTTTTGATTTTAAAATCGTAACGGTTCGGAGATAACTAATATGAACTCAAGCTTGATGAAGACTAGGCCACGATAATTAGCTACTCTAACTTGAAATGATTATAGATCATCTTTGTACCTGGTTGTGGTTGTTAGATTAACACCTTGAAAAGGTATGATGCGACCTCCCCGCACCGCGGTCACAATTGTATCCAACGGCGCGCTGATGTTATAACTAGAGCCAGAGCTGTTGATGGTTTCGTTGAAGTTGAGGTACCACAATCCTTTGGGAAAGTAGGAATTTAATGTTGTGACGTCCTGCAAAAGAAACATTTTGAAGAATTAATTTTTTTTTAAATTCCACTTTGTGTAAATGCATGAAATGACAGGGGGTGTTTTAAAAAATAAATATTGACCTCCTCTAGCACAGGTAAAATCATTAGAGCCGAACCCCAAAGGAATTGGGTATCAATAGTGTACGTCCGACGATCATTTGGATATCTAGAAAATGGAAAGCAAAAAAAAAATCAATCGTTATCTATATAATAAACGTAAGTGCTCTCCACGACGAACTGAACAAACTAAGCCTACTCACTCAAAGAAAAGCGGTCTGGCCACGGTACTGCCGTAGACATTGGCTTTGTAGAAAAGGGTGTACAAGTAAGGCAGGAGCTGGTAGCGCATGGTCAACGCCTTTCGCGATGCCAGCACCACATCCGGGCCCAGAGCCACCGGATCTTGATCCTAAAGGTGCACGGTGGACAATCAATGTGATATTAAAACATGAGATAATGTTATACTGTAAGAAATGGTAATTGAAGTTGGGGACGGACGACTACTCACAATAGCATTGTCGGTGTTGTGGTTTCGAGCGAACGGATAGAAGGCTCCCAGTTCCATCCACCGTTGGCAGAGTTTGACGGTGGTGTTGCCGTTGAATCCGCAGATGTCGGCGCCAACCAACGGAATACCGAATAAATTGAAATTGAGTATATCTGTGAAACATAGGAAGTGTACGTGTTGATTAAGTCTGCATGACTGCGCAACCAAATTGCTCAGTCAAGGGATACGATTGCCGTTCGAAAGCACCACTTATGAACCAACCGGAAACGCTTCGTCTCATGTCGTGCCACGCGGAAGAGACGTCACCCGTCCAAACTCCTGCGTAGTGACCGTGGCCGGGGAACGACGAACGGGAAATGATGAACGGACGTTTCCATCGGACGGAGGACAAGGCACTTGGGGGAACGGGGCGAAAATAGATTAGAATAAAACACTCAATCGAATGAATTGCTTGCGTAACATTGACTATACAAAATACCTTGGCAGCTCAAGATAAACAAAAATCAACGAACAAAAACCGCATTATGTTCCAAATCAAGCCCACAAAGGGCAAAATAACCTCTTAAGATTAATGAGCAAACTGTACCCTTACTTGAACAAAAGTGTAAGAAAAGTGACTGAATTAACTTTTTTGAGCAGAGATAAAAGCAGATTGTTTCTCAAATACCGTAGCTATAATTGAACGTTTCCATGTATGTGATACTCACTAATTGGTCGCTATGGCCTCTGTGAAACCATAAAGATTGTGGACGTTGTAGTGAATGGAGGCGTTTTGCTGGGCAGACATGCACACGGTCAAGTGAGCGAGGTAATTGCCAATTACACCTTCGGTTAACAGAATTAGTCCAGGTCAGACACAATCATGAAATCTAAATACTAGCAATACATAAAATGTGTTTCAAAGAACTGGTGCTAAAATCCGCACGCAAAATTAGATCACTTGCCTGGAACATAAGGTGGATTGTCCCACTTGCTATTGGGGCAGCCATTTTTAGTTCCAGAATAAAAATTGGAGGGCTCGTTCATATCCTGAAAAATGTTAATTTATTTTACAGGAGACTATATTATCAATCTCGGTTCTTCAACATTATGTAAGATATCCCAGGATCGATAAAACGAGAGCTCACGCCGGGAATTGAGTCCGGGCACACTTCATTTAGATTTAAAACGATAATAAAAAAGATAATGAATAGATACTAACAATCCACGCTCCATCAATGGGCACTTTGGAATAAAAATTCTGGAACTGGTTCGCCCAATAGATTGTCGTCGCCGCTTTGGTAAAGTCCGGCCAAACACTGTCGCCAGGCCACACCTGACCCACGAAGTCGTTTCCTTCGGAATCCTTGATAAAAATGTCAGCCATCTTCCCCTCATCGTAAGGCGCGTATTTCTCGGTTGCAGAGGACACTCCAATCCCGCAGTCCTGCAGGACGGGAAAGAAAATTGCATCACAGAGAAAACATTACAAATTACAACGCATCTCTTGCTAAATCGAGTTACACCACTTTTATCAGCAATTTTACTATTACGCATGATGCGGTTCTTACCACCATTGGAACATAGTGCATTCCCACAGAGTGAACCTTGCTCACAAAGTGCGCCAAATCGCCAAAGTTCTCTTTGTCCACAGTAAAATCTCGTCTTTTCACCATGTAATCAATATCGTTCCATTGTACATCCTAGAAAACACAATTACATCGGCATTACCTTTTTTAAATATCCTAGCCTGTAATATCTATATAACGAGCGTTAAAACAAAACTATTCATAATGTATTTTGATTATGAAAAACCATTAATACAAGTGCTGCTCTCGTGCACAATTTTTAGATCCGATGTATTGATAGTACTCAGATTTAATATAATAGTATTTACGAGTGTTTCTCTGGCCGACATCGGACCCCCACCACTTACAAACGGAATGCCGGCATCCCTGGTTCGCTGCCAGACACGCTCAGTCTCGTTGATGGTGCCGTATTGGAACCTGCACTGGTGATATCCCAATCCCCAGTAGGGTGGCAGGAAGGGACGTCCGACCAGTTCCGTGTACTGAGCGACGACGTTCTCGGGATTAGGGCCGAGAAAGAAGTAGAAGTCCAGCACGCCGCCGATGGTCCTGTAGGTGATGGCGGGTGTTGGCTGGAGGTCGATCTCTAAAGGAATAAAAACAATACGATGAAACTGACTGACAATCTCTACTTCCTCAAGAGTTAGTCAACACTTCATGACAAAACCAGATTTCAATAATGCCGTTACCCATCGCGTTGCTGTTGAAGAGTAGAACACCGTGACTGGAAGAACTCTTTTCCATCATCAAATAGAACGGGTGGGTGCCATACAAATTCAAATTTTCCTAAAACAAAAATGAATGCATCGATGTACACCGATCCAAGTGGCACCCATTCATATTGATACATGTATAAATGTAAAATAAATGGTAAAATATGCTAATTATAATAATTTTCTTACAATTACTAAAATCATGTTTTATTATAGTGTCTTCAAATAGTTTCCACATTTTTCCGACGTTCGTTTTACCTGGGGAACGTGGTCGGCATTGAACAGGGTAAAACGTGTCCAGTCGAAGGAACGCAGGAACGAATCTCTCTGTTCGCCGAGGCCATACAGATAAGTGGACGGAAGCAGTGCCGAGAGTTGAATAAACTGGTTGCAGTATAACAGTCGCCCAACGCTGGCATCAAATCTGTAGGAGGTTAGAAAAACAATTGGCAAAAACGGTAGAATAGATGACTTCGCTACTAGTTCAGTATCAAACGTGGTGACAAAATAACTTACAGAATTTCCCCGGTAGATTTCCTGTAAACTTGAAACCCCCAGTCTTGATAGAAATTGATGTCGTATTGGGTGTCCTCGGCAGACGAGGTGACCACGGGCAAAACGGGAACAGGCACTTCATATCTTTGATTCAACGCATCGGATATCTACAAACAAAATGTTACAACAAAAATTACGTTCTGTTTACGACATTCAAACCATCTTAAATTCAACGTACTGGGTGCCCTTTTTTTCAACCGTCGTGCATTAACATATGTATTTATGATTAACCACATGTACGTTTATATAAATAATTTTCATTTTACATGCGGATGTACGTCTCCACATTTTTATTTACAAACAAGCAATTGAAACTTGATGCTGAATAAACAGAATTTTTCAGCTTTACAGTGCGTTAATCTTGGAGGTTAATTCAAGCACATTGATCTTGCCGCACATAAATCAATGAACATTGTGCGAGGGGGTAGGAGATTGATTTGACGCTAGATAATTAAATTTTCACGCCCGTCTTTGTGAGGCGAGAAATTAAACACAGCAGATATAGCTACGGAATTTGCAGAGAAGCGTAACTTGGTGGCGGAACAGGTCAGAGTACAGAGACCGCATGTAGCAGAGATATGAACTTGACCGACCTTAATGCGGAGTCGAAATTTCGTCTCGAACATGACCTCCATCCTGAGCAGACTCACACTCTCCGGATAATAGGCCGGTCTCGTTTGATTGAGAAACAGTGTGAATCTTCACGCAAAAACGAATAAAAATACAAAATTAAAACAACCTTGAGCTTACTAGATAAATGATGAAACATCACCAGAGCAACTGCTAATAAAATATGAACTGTTAATGAATATTCTAAAGAGATATGGAAACGAGTAACACAGCTGTTTTAAAGTACGAGGTATGTCTTAAAAATGCTATAAAATATATAATGCAATAAAATTGATCGATTAAAAATAAGGCAAGATGTAAACGCTGCTAGATTTCATTTTTCTTCAAGCACACTTACTGTGAAAGAAGAACTAGAGCTAGGAACTCATTTGCAGCATAACAAATTGATCATATAAAACCAAGTTGACTATTCAAAATTTCTATCTTATCCATAACCAAGATAATCTTTTGTGTTTACTAATGAGATAATAACTCAAACTCAAATTTCAATCTAATACAAAAAAACTCGAATTTTGTGCCTCGGTAGCAATTAGTTCTTAATTTCTTTAGTTTCATAAAATTGGCCGTTACTTTAATATAAATGACTAAAATAATAAAACAGCTGCAACCAATGGTTGCCCAAATTTACCCTGTGGCAGTCTTGGTCTTGTTGAGATAGGCGTAGCCACCGTATCCGGTCGGATAGAAACAGTAGGGAAAACTGGTCTGCGCTCCCGACCGTGCACCATCGGAGTCGCTACCGAAGCCTCCACCAGACGCGGCGCCCTGCCAGCAACAGCCACGCGACTCACACACTTGCTGGTTGGCGCCGCCTTCCGGGTGGCAATCAAATCGCCAGCTCTCAGGCACCAGATCGCACTGGGACGACGATGCGGAGGACGGAGCCTTCAAAAAACGTAATGACAACATGTTAATCAACAGTTTTACGGCGACGACATTTTGGCAAAAACAATTCTTTAAAAAAAACCTTGGGTGAGACGAGAGAGCTGGGTGTCGCCGACGACTTCGACGTTTTGGACGCCGCCGGATTGTGCGAGTTGTCGTCGCCGTAGTCACCATCGTCGTCTGCCGCCTGGTAATCCCCGTCCAACACCAACTCCAACTCACTGGACGAGTCGCCATCTCGCGAAAAGTCGTGGTACAACGAGTCGCTGTCCTCGTCGGTCAGGGACTTGTCATCGCCGTCCAGATCGTAGTTGAAGCCCAGATTCTGCGAGAACTCGTCGAACGGACGGTCATTGGAGAACAGTTCTTTGCGGTCGGCCATCGTGGCCACCAACTGCTTTATCTCGCTCACCTGTTTTGGAGTTGTGTAATAGTGAAATGGATTTGGATTTGGGGCCGTGTGATTGATTAAACGCAAAGCAAAAACAATGTTGACTACAGAATGACAAATAGTGGTATTTATGCCGACCTGTTGCGCTTCGTGACGCAGCATCGCCCTGATGTCCAAACAAAGCCAGACGGAGCAGGTGGCCAGGGTCAGCGCCACGGCGATCAGCATGACGGCCAGTCGAGCCGAGCAGAGCAGGCGACCGCGGTCCGGCGAGTGGATCACCACCGACGTCGATTTGAAGAGGGCACCGGCATCATCACTGCCACCTTTTGACATGCAGCGTCCGGCGGGACAGGTCCGTTCTCCCAGCTCCTGGTCGTAGGTGGTGGCCACCGCGGCCACCTCGTGCTCCACCAGCCGCAGCGTCTCCTGTTTACGGTCCTCTTCCATGTCGTGATTACAGAGTTCGTGCTACAAGCCGCAGGGAAGGGACTCCGGGGTAAATAACCGAGTGTTCCGTGACTGCGTAAAGCAGGCGTCGATTAACGACTTTGGTCGAAAGCCTACGAGTCCATCGGTCTGCCACTACTTAAGAAATTATTTTTAGATGCTACCAAAAAACACCCACAAAAGTCTGAAACGCATAAAACAAGTTTTTCTGGAGCCACATCTTGGTCTTTCAAATTTGTTTCTCAAAATCAAATTATGTCATCTGCGCATGCGCACAATCCCCAAATCCATTCATTCTGTTCTATGCGCATGCGCAGATGACGTAATCTGGAAATGACAATCAGATTTGAAAGACGAAAATGTGGACCCTGAACGACAAACATTTATTCTGTTGCCACTTGCAACACGATTTCCGCATTTGACGTCGCGTGTCCAAGGTCTTCAGAAGGTCGACCAACATTAAAATATTTTTTATAAAATATAACTATAGTAAATTACGATTTTATTATATCCATAAATTTAAACAAAACATTATACTAATATAATTATAAGAAACATACACATCAAAACACAAATTTCATGACAATCTGTTCTTTTGTAAAATCTGCAGTACACAACGGCTTATTGACTCTGTTATATGGCAGCATTGGCAAAGTGGCCGACCGCCGAATAGTGATTTTGTTATATCGTAGTGGATTTTTTTGCAATTAGGCCTAGGTCTAAAACTACGAAAGATCGAAGATGTCTAATGCTTTAGTTAGAAAAGCCTTGCTCGACATCGAAGCGGAAGAAGAAAAAGGTTCGCATTTTATTAGCACCCGTTTAAACACATGATTAGGCGAACACGTGCCCACGGCAATGACATTTCTTTCTTAGGGGAATGTTGTCATTCTACCACACAAGTTCTGCAGACAAACGTTTAGCCATAGATAGAGATCAAGTTATCAAAATAACCAAACAATGAAATTGAAGTTATGAGAAAAGAAGCAAAATTAGGCGATGTGGTTGTGTGGTAGCGTGACTTCATTCCCGTTGTCATTTGAATTCATTGCAAAATGAAATGTTATAACGAATAGATTCTTTTCTTGCTACACAGAGTTAATGAAGAAACACCCGAAAAAGTCTTTGGAACAGTCCTTGAAGTTACGCAAGCAACAGAAGCGCAAATCAAATTTGAAATTAAAGTCGTCTGTCAAGGATTTAAAAATGAAATGTGTATTGGGTGAGTCTGCGGACTGCTTAACGATAACTCATCATAACTTCACTTCTGTGACTAACATAATTTTCTTTCTGCAGATGAATTTAAAAGTAAAAGAAACGAAGATATGACTGACGATAATTTGGCGTTTCTACACAAAATAAGCAACATACACACAGCCGATTCTACGATAGTTCAAAAGGTACGAAACATTTCAGTCTCTAAAAAAAATGCTAAAACATGAACTAGTGATTGGTCTTCCGAGATTTCAGACGAAAACCGTTTATATTGTTTCATAATTATTGATTTACATACAACTGGTGACACTAACCTTGAACCAACAAGAGCTGGATTTACTGCTGTTGCTGTGTGTGGGTGTGACAATTTTTGAACACTCAAAACATATTCTCAATCAAAATTTAAAATACTCTACTTGACAATAAATCATTCCATTTGAAGTACAGGTTTGTTCCTCATAATTTAAAATGACTAGTGATCAAATCGACCAGAAACCGTCCGAGCTGTAAGATTAATTGTTTTCGAATTATTTTTGCCTTTTCATGGAAACACTGTTTCTTTTATGTTATTGTCTGCTTGCATTTCAGGTTGTTCATCACCAGACTGGTCGTAAAAGCGAAAAGCCTATGAAGAAAGTTGAGGAAAAGAGCGTTTTCACAGAAGAAGATTTTGCAAAGTTTGAAAAGGAATACTTTGTTAAATGGTGAACGCCGGAAACGCTTATTTTTAATTTCAAATTAGGTTCAAATAAATATTTTTTGTTATTTATTGTATGATCTTGTGTAAAAAAAAAAAGAGAAATACATTGGTTATGTACGTAACGTCAACATTATTCGCACTTGGCAGTGCCAGAACATGTATTTTTTCGTTAAAAAACAATCAGGAAAAGAAATTGGGATTTAAGGAACAGTTTTTCATTCAAAAGAGAATGTGGCGATTGGTATAAAAAGTTTGTGGGTTAAAATTAGTTGCTAAATCAATAAAATATGGGGGATGATGAAAAAAATGGGCGAATGGGTCTTACTAATTCAGGAATAAAATTAAATGAATATAGGAGCAGATAAAAATTTCGGGTAATTTTTCTAGATCAGATCTGTCTGGTCTTACGTGTCAATAAATATTCCGAATGAGTTTTTTTTAAAAAAAAGAAGCATTAATGTCTAAAAATCTTATTAGCGTGGTCTACAATTTTCGTATGTACAGATCAAATGTATTTCGCATCATGGTTTTTTGCCAGCTGCGTTCACATGGAGCAAATGGGGACTTTGCTACTAGATAGAACTCCAGATGTGCCTGGAAGGTCCTCCTCTTGCACTCCAGAGCACTGTGGCAAAGACAAATATTTAAGGGGGTGAGCATGAGTACTGGATGGGGCAACTAGTGGCATAATAATTCGAACAAGTGCACAAATTTAAGGGTCATTCTGCTTGCTTTTGTGGAATCCTAACACATCACAAAGAAAATAATTTTTTTGATGTATATTTAATGCACCGAACTTGAAAATGTATTCGTAAATGCAGAAAATGATGTAGCACTGTGGGAACTAGACTTGCGGTTTGCGAATCACCACAAACTATAGTTTCGCTTAGGATATTTTGTCCCAATAAAATTTCAAAACACTCTTTAATAAAATAAGATTTGACCTTTCTCCCAAACGATAAAAAGTTTTTTAAATGAATTAAATTTGACTTGTTCGTCTCAACTTTTTATTTACACGAAGATTGGGGAAATACACAAGACAGAAGAACGACACAATTTTTTTAAATCTGGAATGTCAAAATGTGTGTGTGCGACTCGGTAAGATAAACAGCCATGCTGTACCTGGCCTTATCTGATTAACTTTCAACGGTTTGTGGCACAAGTTTGTGTACCTTCTGAACATACTGAGGATTGACCATAATCTCTTCATCCATGAGCCGCAGTTTCTCATCAAGCTGGATACACTTTTTCATCTGCAATTTGAAATAACATTCTCTTATACTTCTGAGAAAAGAAGGGAAACCAAGAAAGAACGAACACAATAGTATAAGTCAAGACACTAGCCTCATCGTCCAGCTTCTTCAGCATCTGAGGATCGTTGTATTTCTCAGGATTATCGTGGAAAATCACCATGCCATCTTTCTGGTTGATGGTTGCATAAATTTCGCCATCTTCAATCTAGCAACGAAATCAAACGAACAAATGTCTATCGGAAAATTCTAGTGAATAATGTGAGCGCAACGAATAAGAATTTGATTGAGGCCATTTGGTTGGTTTAGAGTGGAAACGTTGGTGCACCTCCTTAACATACAGCGATACAATATCAGGACAAAGAACCATTAAAAAATGATCAAAATTTAAAATACGATTACCACCGTACCAGGAAATTCCGGTTAGACTGAACCAACCAAAAGTGTTGGTCTAACGGCAGATTTAAAAACGGACCAGTTTCGTTTGGACGTCAAATAAAAAACTGTTTACCATGTGAAGAATGTACCGCTCTGCCTCCTTAGGGCCAGTCAACTGCACACGGTTAGCCATGTCGGCCAGCGAAAGAGTCATGAACGTCTAACCAAAAAAAATTGTTAAAAAATAAGAATTAGTACACGAAAGTGCAAAAAAAATGTGATGATGTTACCTTTCTTCGAAAAATTAAAAATAATATGTTATATATTGGTAACTTTAAAGAAAAACTATGCATGTTCACCTTGGTTAACCTTTGAATATTTTTCTTGTAAAGGGATGCGAGACACTGTTTCACGATTCCCATGTTGTTGTCCTTAAAGAAATAATTTAGCTCATGAGTTATCCACCGCCTACAGATTCTTCACGCAAAAAGACAACAATAACAACATATTTTACCCTAACAAAGGTGTCCCTGTTCTTTGACATGACGGCCTGGAATTCGTCGGGATTGTTGGTGCAGTACGCTGTGGCTAAGTCATGATACGCCTGACTCAAGGGCTAAATTAAAAAACAAAAATAATACATCAGATTGATTTCATTTTTTTTTACCTAGATAACGCACAATTTTTTTTGATATATTAAAAAATCAGTTTCTATTTACCTTTATGAATCGTCCCACAACTTGTGATGTGTACTTTGGTAGATTGAGGATCTGAGCAAAAGCAACAAAATTTGGCTAGCTCATTATTTGACGGAATATGGGATCCATTACAACGGCGATAAACGTACGGAACGAAAGATCTCAAGATAAACATAATTTAATTTTAACAATATAAATTCTAGATTGGCAGCGAAATACCTTTCCATGCAGAATCAGCGAGACCATGATGTACTTCTTGTAAGCCTCGAGCATGACATGACTAACCGCCATGCTAGGAGTAGTGATGGCAACCTCATAAAAGTAGAGCGCCCGTTCATAGTTCTTCAGCGCCGTATAGATCATTCCACCGTAGTAGTAGTACATCAAGAAGTGTTTCGCATCGTAGTGCCCGCCCTGTGGAAAAACGCGGAAAATTTGGGTTGTCCTGTCTCGATCTACTCAGACTAGTTACAGAAATCTGACGTTTAACTTACTTGCATTTATTAAAAAAACTTATCTAAATCAAGAAATAATTGACTAAAAAGGTTGGCAAATGAATGACTTAGTTAACAAAAGTCATTCATCGCGCACTAAGATCTAGATAGACTCTTATAATTGTCCGGGTCCAGGTGTTTACCTCTTTTCCTATGTCCGTAACATCGACGTTCAAAATATCAACCGCTGGTTTCAGGCATTTCGCTAGCAAGCACAGCTGCAAAAAATAAAATAAACACAATTTAAAACGTAAATCAATCTCAGCAAAACTTGATGCGGTTCGTACACATTTGGGGGATTGCGTTGCGGAACCCCCAAATCTATATGAAGGTGCGGTAAAAACAAAACCAATTAATTACCTGGCAGAGGTCAGCGTGAATTGATGTCAACTGGGATGGAAACTGCTGTATTTTGCCAATAGCTCGCAGCATAAGATCAATGCCGCAAATTGCCTTGAAAATCGAGCATCAGTCAATATATTAATAGAATCGATTATTTAGAAAAGAACAACAAAATTATCCAAAAGGATAGAGCAATTTTAAGGAGATTTGATCAAAATATACGAGTACCTGTTTCTTATCGACTAGACTTTGGGCGTAAAGATGACATAGCTTAGTGTCTACAAAAAGCGAAAAGAAAAATTCTGTTGTCAACAGTGCATATTTGCGCAAAACCGGTCTTTAAACATAATTTTGCGACAAAGGGCTTACACGTGTCGGGTGCGAATCGAACTTGTTCCCCGTTACACCCCAAGACGAACTCCTGAAACTGAGCGTGGAGCGGCTCGTAGTCCGTGATGTTCGATAGAGTGAACTTGACGTACCTACGAATAGCCAAAAATTTAAGTTTATTTACAATGCTGACGTAACTTCAGTTTGTTCAATTTTTTTAATGTAACATCAACCAACAGTATAGTCATTATCCCCAAGGAGTGATGCTGCAAATCCAGTGTAGCCAACACGTTGCCCAGGTGCTGATGACTTCGAGCCAACGAATCCACACTCTTGCCCAAATATTCGCATAGTTGGGAAAAGTTTCCTGAAAAACAAAGAACGGATTAGGAATATGCAACAATACTCAATAAAAAATGACAATTAAGACATATCAATGTTCAGCGGGAAATACTTGTCAAATTGACTGCTGAAGGCCTCAATCTTATCGTAAATGCCATTAGACCATTTTGTTCCAGACACAGAATTTGAACCTAGGACTTTGGGATTTTTTAAGATTTAGATATAATTATCGCCGCGCCGTGGCATTATGGCGATTTCCGTAGTTGCATGGATCTAGTGAAGTTCAGAACAGGTTGGCCAAGTGCGGACCGGGATATAAAGGAGAAGAGGGAAAGAGATTGCACCAATTCCTGGGGAGGCTGTTCCAGTCATTAATACTTCTAGGGACGAAGGATAATTTGGCGTAGTTGCTTATTTTTTGGCATAGATTGTTTCAAGTTTGAAGGATCGACCTCTTCCTCGTCTTTTGGTCTGAGTAAAGAAGTTGGTGGGGCAAGGTGGTGAGGAGGCGTTCGATGGAAAAGACCAGTTGGAGTTTATGTTGGAAGCTTGAGGTCCGTGACTGCCTGATTGATGCAGGAGTTCTGGCTGTAGTCACGCAGGATATCTCTGGTAGCGCGTCTTTGGATACCTTCTAAGGGGGCTACAAGATTTAGCTGATAGGGGTCCCTTACGGCAGATGCGCACTCTAGGGTGGGACGCACGGGGGTGCAATAAGCAGTAAGGCGATAGGAGGGTTTAACAGAGCGAAGGACAGAGAAAGAGAACCGCATTTTTGGGCTCAAGTCGCCTGAATGTCTTTCTTTGTTTAAATAAAGAGAAATAGCATTGTTTCGCCAAGGTGAAAGCTTTTTCCTAACATTCACATTTCCAACTTTAGTATCGGATGCTGCCTGCATGTGGTTAGTGAAATATAGATCTGATTTTGCATATTTTTTGTTATTTCTCATCGGATAGGGCCTAGCTTAGGCCATGAGTAGTAGGCCTAAGACAATGATTTGATTATTATAATTTCTACAGACTGTAAACCGGCATTGTGTTTATACACGAATCAAATACCCTTTTCTCTGTATTTTTAACAGTTTTTCTTTTTAGACAGCTCTTTATTTTCTTACCTTGCGCTGAATAAGTTCGTACGTGATTCACGAAAACTTCCAGCAGAGCAGACGCCATTTTTATTTTTCCCAAAGCAAATGAATATTTTTCCTATCTCAATTGCTGTCACAAATTTGTACGTTTGTGTCAGGGCGCGTTGTTAAACTCAAATATCTAAAAAGAAAATATGGGAAAGCATTTACGAGACAAACGCGCACTTCAATGTCAAACATGTTTTCAGATGTCATCATGTTTCCAGATTGGCAAACACTTACGTTTCTTTTCTAATCAGCATTTGTCGAAAAGGGCAAAGCGCTGCACAGAGAGGTTGAACAGTCCCACGTAAAACGCGTCTGCAGCGAGCAAATTTCATCAGTAATCAGGCAGTAAAGAAACACGCATATTTTTCTGTCAAGAGAGAGGTTGCCGGAGGACAAGGGGGATAGTTTTTGGACATGAAATTGTAATAGCTTGGAAACACTGACGTTTCCCGACGATTTTGGAGTTTGTTTTACCATAATCTCTGCAACATGGAGCCGTAAGATTCATACCCTTCTTTCTTGATTGTTGTCATTTCTCCAACGATGTTTTATTTCTCGCCACAGGGCAACGATTGCTCATGAGATGGATGCGACAGGGCTAGGCCTAGGGCATTTTACTTTGTTCACACAGAATATTCATATCAACACGGAAAAGAGATGCGTTTTATTTTTGGCCCATGTTCTTAATCGTAGTATGTAGCGCGTCACTGATGTTGCGACGCACCCAATCGTAATCTGGATCTGTTTAGTCTGCACTTATTGGTCTAAAGGGCCGGCGATGGCAATGAAAACTTTTTTCAAAAAATTCTTAGAAACCGTGAAGAGGTCGAAGTCCTATAAAATTAATTTCTGCAAGGTCTATTGATCTTCACGGGCCGCTCGAGCTTTTCATTGGGACTCTGTCGGTAGCCTTGGGCCCACCGTTAACGAATCTGAGCTTCGAGCTACGTACGCAAAATCATATCGTTAGGCAAACTGTATATTTTTTTAATATTGTGATTCCCGGGTCGTAAACCTCAAAACGCAATCAACCACTCTTCTATCTATATTTATCAGCGTTTTTGGCCGACAATTGTTTCGATGAAATTGGGGCGTTTTTTGCATCTTTTAAGCTATGTATGTGTATGCTCATTTAGCAGTATTCATATTTTTCACATTGAGCGAAAAGCCAAGCAGACTTTGACATGCTGAGAGAATATAAATAAATTGAAACACCGCCGTGCAAGCTCTTTGAAAAACTGCTAGGAATTCAAACAACCATGTCTTGTAAAGATCGTTCATTCGTTTTTTGTTTGGCGTTGACAATTCCTAAACTATAAACTCTGAAAACTCATAGCCTTGGGTTAAAGCCAAGCAGAAACAAACAAAACCGTTCGATACTAGTTCGAATTATTGCAATTACAATGTGTACCAGGAAGGCTATGGCGGGGGCGAGACCAGGTAGGAGCAAAGATGGAATGTCGGCCAAGTCTTATTGCTCAGTACAGGCCGGGTTTTATTCTAGAGAAGGTGATACTTGTGCTCAATCTAACTAGGTATTTTGGTGTCACTTTTTTCAGGGAGCCCCGATTCAATGGAGAAGAGACCGCCATCATCCGCGAGATATATAATGGCAAGGACGCGCACGAACGTTTCGAGAACGAGCTGGAGCGCGCGCTGGAGCTGTGCTGCCCCACCATCATCATCGAGCCGTCCAAGCTGGGCGAGGAGACAGCCCGCTGGATCTCCTTCGGCAACTGCCTGCACAAGACGTCCGTACTGGCCGGCTTCGGCTCGCTGGCCTCCGGCTTCATCTGGCCCGACCGACCCTACGTGTGCTGCCCGCTGGGCGCAGTCAGCCTCTTCTGCACCGGACTGTACACCATCTCGTGGCAGTTCGACCCGTGCTGCAAGTACCAGGTGGAGCACAACGCCAAGCGACTCAGCGAGCTGCCGCTGCACACGCTCACCAGCTCCTCCCCCATTGTGCTGGTGCGCAGGGACGACACTAGACGCAAGTTCCTGCACTGGACGGTGGCGGTGGTGGCCGTCGGTTACTGCGGCTGGCGTCTCTACGACAACTACTATGCGTGAGAGGCGATCTATTGGCGCCACGCATATCTCTTTTTGAGTCGCCTCCGAAAACCCCATCCACACTTCCAGGCAGCCCATGCGCGCCGTTCATAAAGAGTATTAAGTTGTACGCGCGTTTAGAGCCCTTCGAACAGAATTCTATCGGCGAAATATAACGTTTACCGATTTGGTGCGTGTCTAGATATATTTTGTCTTTTAATTTTTTTATGTGATGTGCCTACCGCGGTACTTAAAACGCTGCCAATATCAGACGTGTTGAAACGAGTTTAAGAATCGAAACGAAAATGATCGATTTTGTAGTTTGGCCATCGAGTCGAAGTCTTGTCGAGTGCTTTTTGTGTTGGAAGAAGTCTCGTTTCAGTGCCGATAATCACGGTATATTGTGTCACATATATGCGTTTTGTTTGATGAACACGGAAATTCTGTGATTGGAATCCTCCGCAAAACAAAGCCTGCGAAATCTCGAGAAATGAGGGGGGGGACCAGTTAAAGAAATAGCCAACAACCAGATTTTCCCCCAGTATTGTTCAATAGCATTCTGTTCGACGGAACGCACGACGAATTTTTTTGAACGACGTCGTGTACGTGTACATATGTCAAATTCCTATTGGTTGTAGACGAGCGCGCGCGCGTTCGTTGGCGATTCGAGACGGTTGATGCACTTATCTGTACACAAACGCGGAATATATAAATATGACGAAAATTGTCAGTTTGAAAAAAGAAAACTTAACACATGTATAGCGTCGACCCCGCGATGTCTTTACTTTAAAGTGCATTGTGGACATTGAATTATATATATTTTCGTAGAAATCACTTGAGGGGATGTGACACTTATTGCAGCATGATGACATTTCTCCCTTCCACAATTAGCTGTATTTTACCTTCCCCCCAATGTAGACGGACTCTTGAATATGAAATGTCTTAACTGAGAATTTTAGTGAATAAATGACTGTATAGGAAACAATAGTCTGTACATGTGTCTTGAAGCTGCAAACAGGAGAGTATAAAAAGTCATCATTTTAGTTTTGCGACAGCATTACTTTCCTCACAAAACTAAATCTAGGAGTTTTCTTAATAATCTTGTACCAGGCAAACTAATTGCTGATTAAACTGTATCTTAACAGACCTAATAAGATTCTTTACAAGCGCTATTTGAGGGACATTTTCTTTCCCAAAACTCTGGATTCGAACCTGGAATTATCGCTCCGCAAGTCTGTAGGGAAGTAGGGATCGGCTAAAACGTATGTATAGTGAAACTAATGTTTGCAAATCAATAAAGAATACACGTTTGTAGTTTGTGTATAGATCAAAAATTTATTTAAAATTATCTGCATTCTCTGGGTAAAATATTACTGCTTTCTTAAGTAGAACCTTACAATATATAGGTAATAGGTTAGATGCATGGCACACAAGTTTATAAAAATAAGAAAGGAAAAATGGTATTGCGGTTCTCAACGACTCAAAAGTAAAATCAACATTTACTGAACACCGGTACTGGGTTTTCTCGCAGCCCTCCGCACAAAATGATTTTTTAAAAAGCGAACAGGTCCATTTTCTTTAAATGTCAAAGTGACACTAACAAAATATTAATGGTTTTCGTTTCGAGTTCACAAAGCACTTTTCCTTGATTGGAAATAAAATTTATTTTATGAAAATTGCAAGCTCCAATCTAACTTAAAAATCAATTCACTACAACCAAATTAGTTAGCCCGATGACTATTAACTTCATTTGTGTGTAAGTAAGTATTTTAAGTAAAAACACAATTTTCAATTTAACTTTATCAAATGTGACTGCCTTGCAATGATCGTCCTAATCTTTGTGCGGATGTCTCGCTCTCCGTGCCATCAAGTAGAAGTACAACTTCGGGAAGAGAACACGTATAACAATTGCCAATTTTGAGGTGAACGGCGCCAATATGACCTCCTTGTCGCCTCTGACTACTGCCTGAAGAATCGCATCGGCAGCAGATTGTGACGTCATGCCGCTGGCGGTTGCCTTGTCCATTTCTAGAACAAAAACCGACAACAAAAAAATTTTGAAGAATTTATTTTATTAATTTTTCTGTGGATAGTTTCAAAGCGTAAAATGTGAAACGTACTTTCCATCTAACTCTGGTTTGAACCCACAAGTCACAACCTTTCGATCGGTAGACAGACAATTTCCTAACCACGTTCAAATGCATTTTCGCCACTCGACCAATCTTTTAATCCAGGACAAACCTGGCGCCTCAATGTAATCTTGGCTGTCAGCTCGCGATCCTGTCGCGCTTTACTCTGAATCATAATTGTGTCACGCCGCAACCGGCAAAAGCGATGAAGCAAATGGGAAACGTTTCGTGGATATTTTTGGCAAGACAATACTCCTTCTAACCTGCGTGTTTCGAGCCATCTCCCTTCATGGCATTGAGGGACAAATTCGTCTGGATGTAGCCCAGACTGGCCACGGTCACGTGGATGTTGTCATCGTGGATTTCGGCACGCAGCGAATCGAAAAACCCTTGCATTGCATGCTTGGAAGCGGCATCTAATCAAATTCCAAAATAAAGACAAAATCAATGAACAGCGTCAGACTCGAAATCTTTAAAGAAATATCTGATAATACGTATACATGATTTTAAAATCGCTTACACGATGAGCGGAACGGAAGGCCGATTCTCCCCTGGATACTACTGATGGCGACGATGTGCCCACTTTTTTGTTGCACCATGGAATCTAGTAGAGCTGGAATACGAAAGTGGAAATAATATACGTGTATTTGTCGGATTGAACGCCTTTGAGGTTTCAACTAAAATACTTTTCTCTCAGATTCTAGTATTACCTTTGGTCAGGGCAATGTGACCGAAGTAATTCACAACCATCACTTTCAGATCCACGTCCAGCGAAGTGGACAACACGTCGGACCTGGAGCTAATACCGCTGTTGTTGATGAGCACGTCCACGGTTCCGTGGATGTTGAGCGCGTCTCGGGCCTTTTGGGGAACGTCCTTTAGGTCGCTGAGGTCCATGGACAGGACTACTGGATGGTGACAGAGCGCAGACTGAAATTCGGAGGAGTGAAATATTAGATATAGATTTTATTTGTGACGTGAGCCACGGCAGATTGAGTCAAAAATGACAGTGACTTTGTTGAAAAGTAATCAACAAAGGACAGTAATAAATACGAGTAGTATTATTGAACAGAAAGATAATATCTTAGTCATCTCTGGTCTGTTGTCTTGTTCTTTCCGTTTTAATTTCTTAAACATTATCAATATCGAGTAATGCCTTAGAAGAAGCGAATTTTATAAGTTATAAAAGTTCTGCACTTTTATAAGTTACAAAAATAGTTTACAGCTAAATAATTCAATGACTTTTTCTTAAAAACTTGAACTTACGGGACTGGATGACAGAAGTGCCCCTTTTACTCTTTCTAGTTCTTCGACTCTCCTTGCAGATAAAATCACCTTGCAGCCGGCGCTGTAAAACGAGTGAGCCAAGGCTAAAAAAAGAATTTAAAAATCTAAGACGATATACATCATGGAACACATTTTCACATTGAAAAGCACCAACAGATAATCTTTAAATGTCTGTATCACTATTAATTTCCAAAAGACATAACCTTTCCGGAAAATCTAACCCCTGAAACAAAGTGGGAAAAAATCAGCAGCGAGTGTGCAAATTATATTTTATTATGGAATTTATATTTAGTAGCACATTATTTAGAGTAATGAAAAACTTGTGAATTTTAAATTTCCATTTATATAACTTACAAAATGAGCTTAACAACTTCAGCCCATTCGTCGACATTTAATTTGAATTTACCTTCGCCAAGTCCAGAACTAGCGCCAGTAATTAAAACGACTTTGTCTTGAAGCTTGAGGCGTCTAGCGGAGCTTAGATGCCAGGAGAAAATCAATTTGTAGAGAAAAAAGGGCAAAACAATCGGAAGCCACATGCCTCCCTTTAGGAATTTAAAAACGGAGGCTACAAGTCTAATCATCATTTCGGTCATCTTTGCTCGACGAATCCAGTTTCCTGTAATTACAAAAGGAAAACAAAACACAATGAAAATTGAAATGACGCGAAAAGCGCGGTTTACACCGGAAAAGATCCGCTCGTAAGATGATCCTTTCCCGGTGTAAACCACACTTATCTTTGCTCCATCGAAATGTCATCATTTAAAAATGCTACAATACCAATCTCACCACATTCCATGTACTAGGTAGGCCATGTGCACTCTCGGTTTAATCGTAGCTAAATCAACACGAGGGGTTAACGTTTCTCAATGGCCTCAGAATGACAACTGACACAATTCCTTCACAGTCATAAGTTATCAATATCCTGGTAAATAAACTGTCACTACCAGGAATTACTCTCTCCAACTCCTGGGCAGATAAAACAGATCCACACGCAAACTAATTGAAAATTCGTGGCGAAACTGACACATGTACATGCAGGCTAAACCACTGGCTAAATCTTAATCCTTTGCAGCCAGAACAAGTTTGAGAAGGAAGCAAAGAAATAGTTAACCTGTCTCATACCTTCATACTGTTATCATAATATATAAGGTGTGTTTTTATTTATAATTACCGTCAAGAACCAACCGAGCATTCACGATGTCTACAAATGTTAGCTCAGCTGTTGTGGGCGTATGAAGAGGACGTTTTCCAGAAATAATTTCCCGATCAGCTTTTCGGTTAGACCGGTCAGTCCGAATCAACATTTGAAAACTGACCGAGTTGTCCCGGATAGTGATCGACAGTGACCGGTTCTTGCTTTTGGCGCGAGATACGATTTCGTTTAGAAAATCGGTTCGCCTTATGACTACCAACTTTGTGGAGTTATCTTGTAGACTTACGCACCCCCCTTTTCCGCCAAGAACCGCCGTCTATCGGCAACATCCGCCAATATGGATGTTACACATTGCAAACGATAGACGGCGATACCGACGTTCTTAGCGGAAAAGTGGGTGCGTAAAGCCTTTAGGCATTACGAAAGACACAGGATTTTACCAGCAGACAGGCCCTCATCCCACAGACATATGTAAATTCATTGTTAATAATTGTATATTTTGAATAAACTCAATCTAAGTGCACACATTCATTCGATATTCTTTTAATCGCGCATTGAATCGTTCCAGCAGCACCAACAAAAAATAAAATATAAATGTATTTGGTGCAAGTTTTGTCCACTTAATTAAAAAAACGAAATTCAGTGAAGATGTGCAGAAGTGCGGTGCAGTAAAGGAACTTTAGAAAATAAAAATAATTATATTACATTTTTACAAATTTAATACACAATAAACATGTATATTTATTTAGTTCACATATTTTACAAGCAATTCGCATAATAACTCTGAATAAATTGAATCATTTTCAATGTACAAACGTCTTGAAACCGAGTTTCTAAGTCAGCAAATTGGATATTAAAAACTGAAAGATGTATCAATAAAATATTGATTTGTAAACGGAGACAAGATATGTTTTACATATTTCGGGAATCACAATCTTTTCATAATAAAATGTGTATCTATGTACGTTACTCATAGTCTAAGACAAAAAAAAACACAATCGGGGTCTACCCAAAAAACCTGTGTAGACAATTTACAAAGAAAATATTTACTGTTTAAAATGTGAAAAATAAGAGTTGCGCTAACTGGTCCACCAGCTCAGGAGCCCCAATCCTGGTTCACTGATCGCTCCCTTAAAAACAGTACAAACATTTACAATTAATTTCATTCAATACTACAGGTAAAAATAACGGGAACACTTTGACAGCCACGATAAACTTACAATTAAGGTGTACGGAATCTTCTTCTCTTCCGTTTCCTCCAACTGTTCTACCTGTGTCGGTCCAGGTGGAGTGGTGTCCACGAAAATCTCGTCTCGAACTCGAAATCTGTTTATATAGTTTCAGTGTTTCAATACGATTTCTCGAGAGGAAAAATATTGGCCTACAGTTTGACTATTGTCGCTGAGAAACAAACATTTAACAACGTAGAAACTCGAGAAGCGAATATCTTCCTACCGAATTTCTTCTCCGGGATCCATAAACAAATCATGCTTGCTTCCCTCTTGTTCATACTCCCAGATCCACACCTGCTCCACTTCGTTACTTGATATGTATGTTAAGGACAATTTTAAGATAATAAACATTTTTAAATAACAAGTTAATAGTACAGTAAACCTCGCATGGTGAAAGGATACAATCTTGACGATTGCTGCAGCGCATCGGGCGGTATCAATATGTCATCAAAAAATCCCAGAGTCACTAAAAAAGTCAGACAAAAAATTATGTTGCACCCTTTGACATTTGGAAAATAATTTTTCAAATTTATGGTTGCGTGCAATAAAAGATTTCTCACCATATACACCTTCTCTGCTGCAGCTCTTTATTTTTCCGATAATTATTTCATCGATAAATGGGCGAAAAATAACGTACCTAAAGTTCACTAA
Source organism: Mycogona germanica (assembly GCA_034698785.1). Classification (NCBI taxonomy): domain Eukaryota; kingdom Metazoa; phylum Arthropoda; class Diplopoda; order Chordeumatida; family Chordeumatidae; genus Mycogona; species Mycogona germanica. The sequence goes on from JAQGBY010001289.1 coordinate 30,419, forward strand.
CAATATTTAAAATAAAATAATTAATACACAGTATTTACATATTTACTCATTCAAATTGTTTTATCACTATTTCAAGCAAGCAGCTTTTTTCTTATCTTCTGGAAACGAATGCGGAGAATAAGATAAAACGAATGAAAAACAATTTGTCCTTACGAGCTAAATGTCATCATATATAGTTATGGAAAGTATAAAAACATAGAAATGTGAAATATTTATTTTTCTCCACGCAGGAAAAATAAGTGTTTCTGTTCGTTTATAAATCGTTTTTTTCAAAACGGGTTTACGACCCGTCGTGGCGCAGTTGGTTTATGACGGACTGTGGTTCGGCGGTCCCGGGTTCGATTCCCGGCGCGGGCTT
>JAQGBY010001290.1:0-30770 GCA_034698785.1 Mycogona germanica
CCTCCGCACTCAGTCTCAACGGCGTTCACATCAACCAAAAAAAATTAGGACACGCCCGGATAATTGAATACCCGGATGATCGAGGACCGAATAATTGAGGCTCTACTGTATTACAACAAACATATTTTCAAACTTGTATACATGGTCACATATATTTTGATATTATTTGATAATGAATGAGCCCAGCTCCAAAATGAAACAAACGTTAACATTTTAAATGATTTTCTAAACATGGATATCCTTTCCACATATTTCAGAAGAATACATATATTGAAAGTAAAAATCAGAAATCTTAATGATCTATAATGTACATGAGAATAGCGAGGAAAATTTGTTTTAATTTTTTTAAAATATTATTTGTTCAAATCTAAATTATACTGTACACCGCACATGTGCATGCAGTATATGTCCGAGCAACGTACAATATATATAAATAAATTGAACATTCAACATTTCATTTCTCCAGCGCCATCCGAGTAACATTCTCACGCACACATGTTGTATATGGCTGCGCCATTCGGACTGTGCAGCTCACGGAAGCCAACTCATTAGAAATGCGCACGCCCACCTAAACGCCCCCACGACACGGCGTGAGCCGGCCCGACGGAAACACGCTGACCACTGGCTACTACGGCGCATCGTCCCAACAGAATCCCTGCTAGCATGTTTCCACGTTAGATTGTCACCACGACTCTGCAAACAAACGGCTATGCATACCGCCAACTGCACAACCTGGTTGCAAGACCAGTTACGACAAATCGAATCCGATTACTGGGTGATCTAAAATACTAATTCCAACTCCTGTCAAGTAATCGCTTACTATGCAACATTTCAAATTAATTTTATATCTACCGCATTCATGAATCAAAATAGTGCAGAGCCAATTTGATTAAATTGCAATCGTGAATAGTTGTCGCTAAATAGTGATCTACCAAAATAATCGATTACAAAAAAGAAAGAATATTTGATATCAAAATACGTATTTATAATAATAATAAGTTCGTCGATCAAAAGGAAACTAAAAGTCGGTGCAGAAATGGAATAGATCAATAATTCTATTGAATAATTCATAATAGGTTTCTCGATTACTACCAGTAATCGGATTCGTGCAACTGAATTATTACAGCGCCAAAACGGATGCCTAGTTTGCGCAGAGCAGCTGACCAGGTTTGATGGAATTGAGCGGAAACAATGCGACGGCAGCGCTGAATCGGTTAATTTCTGCTCTGCAATTGATGGGCGGCCACAAATTAATTTCGTCCGTGATGCCAAACGTATATTTAAGTTAATGATTAGTCGTTGGAGGGTTTGCATTTCGTGCAGCAATTGGGGAAAAGTATGAAAAGCGTGGGGGCTGGGTATGGCCGGGCACCGGGGAATGCTGTCAATAAATTGTGCAGTGGGCGGTGACATGCTCGGTGGGTATTTTATCCTGGTCCTACAATTCGAGGGATGGCCAGGCCCAACTTTTCCTCGTCAGAAAGCTAGATCTAAAAATACCATAACGAAAACACGAATTATTGACGTGATACCACAAACAGAAATCTTCCGATGCGGAAAACAGAACAAGTTGCCACTGACTATCAATTAAATTATAATTGAATTTAACTTTACAACTAAAATATATAATGAGCGTAAATGGAAATACCCGTTCTGTGACCGGGTAGTTTAAAATACATCAAATTAAATGCATGCCATTTTAAACTTGGCGTTCCCAATCAATGGATTGCCATAAATATGGAGTGGAGAAGTTTCTGTAGATAGGAAATTAGCAGAGGATTTCTGTATCAAGTTTCTAAACATGGATGTAAGGGATTTCGATGTGGCCCTCGATGAGAGCATTGTTGCCCATACCCTATCGAAGGCAGACGAGACTCCTATATGGATGGAACGGAAGCGAACGCATAAATAATGACGCAATTGCGAGTGAATTCCGAAGTTGGTTCGGTATCGCATGCAGGAATTCGCACGACCACAATTAAATAAAATGCGAAAATGGCAATTGTCAAAGTACAGACCGGTGAGGGATCCGCTTTCGGAGAGCAGGACGCTCCAGAGAGCACAAAGTATAAACAATGCAACCGTGGTTTTCAAAGTATGTGATCCAACTGGAATCATAATTCAATTGCACCTCAAGTCGAGTGCTGCGAACTGATCAAACATCAGTAAATCAAATCGTAATCACAATCACAATACGAATGTGATTACGATAAACATCACAATTACGATTTTCACGAACTAAAATAAAACTCTTTTTCAAGGAACGTTCATTTCGTTAAAAAGTAGACAGATTGTTATTAGTAACAAATCAAAATAATCGAGTGATGGCTACTACAGGCAGCGCCTTAAAATAACCATACACGAAAATTATGTAGAAGTCAACAATGTTTAAACATAAGGGAACAAATACGGGACAGAATAGTGGAAAATCGCCGACCTCTTCCCGACGACGACTTACCTTTATCACATTTCGGAAATGCACATTAGCAGAAAAACCACAAATGAAACTGATGAGGGAGAACAAGGTAATTCCAGAAAACATTCTTGCAAGTCTGTAGGTATGCAACCCTCTCGAAATCTTGATTTTTCTAATTTTTAGGGTTATGACGAAGGTAAAAGAGTGCACAAATTACAGTTTCTTATATTTTATTCATGGAGCCTCGCCGGCTCGTCGTCGATTTTCCACCATTCTGTCCCCTATTTGTTCCCTTATGTTTATACCTTGTAGATGGTTATCTAAGCTTCTTTTTAAGCTACATCCTTGAATAGTTAAATATTACGTAACATTACGTAAATAAAACCATTTCATGTATGTTTTGAAGCAACAGCAACGCAGTCAGTGATGTTTTATGGAGTCGATGGAAAAAAACCAAAACCAATAACGCAGAGTTTAGAAAACGCTGTTCCAACGAATGAGCGCTCGCAGAAAACAGCCTATCGCGTGTATGGATGGCCGGATACCTGTTTAATGAATGTACTGGGGCCAACCAAACAATGGGAATAACCATTAGCGAGCGCCAGACAATTCAAATAACTGGGTATCGCGCATTCTGTACAAAAGGCTCGCTTACGCGAGACGCGCAAGAAAGAAAAAATACCCCAACTGAAAACGATCGTGAATTTGCGAAACGTGTTGACGCACATACCGCCAGGCTGCACCGAACTCGAAAAGGTTTTTCAATTCATTCTGATCCACCTAATGGAATTCGATCTCGTAATGCATTTTGCCTAATTAAAATGGGTTTCCACTGGCACTTTCAGAAGTATAGTTTCGATTTTCGATTTGTCAGTCGGGCGGAAGTTCCGTCGGCTGGCGGCTTTCACACTAGACTGCTAAATTCTAACAACGCCATGACGAGAAAACCAATATAGAGTGAACCGTTCTCGCCAATCTAAATTTTTAATCGGAACATATGTGTACGTGTACAATAAATACACGGAAAATATCCGAATGAAATTAACAAATTGTCAGACTGCAGACATGTCTAAGACACCTTTTAACCTTTTAACTGACACAAGAGGTGTCGAGAGGTAGCACGTTGACCTAAAACTACCTGTGATCGCGGTTTCGATTCCGGCCAACGCCGTCGGAATTTTTCGGATGAGATAAATTCCTTCAGACGCTTTCTTTCGGAAAAGAAGTAAATGACCCGTACCAGTACGATATCGGGACATTAAAGATCCCTTTCCAAGGCAGCCATGGTTAGGCAAAAATTCCAGGTCGCCCACAGGGAGTGTTGAATCAACGGAGAAACCTCCTTAACAAGCATTTTTTTACTTACACAAAATGTAGCACAAGTACATCACATTTAAACTCTTCCTGAGAAACAAAACCTTAAGCACCTTCAAGATTAAGTAAGTTCCAAAGTTTTGACCTCAGGGGTCTCAGCACGATAAAAACCACACGGACATTGACGCTTCCGAGAATTTTTCATGGCCGAGGACGAGTTAAGCAAGTGCCGTCGACTACCCTCAAACGGTGTATTTTTAATGAGCCAATCGGCGTAAAATTTAATTAGAAAATGTCACCGCGCTAAATTGCGTTTGCCACACTCATCCCCTCTCCCCGTTGCCAGGAATGGATCTTCTGCCTTCGTCTTCTGTATATATACCACGAAACGCCAAGACTGGCATCGTTCATGTACAGGCCTAATAATTATTTCCTACCACTGACTTAGAAGAGGGCTGGAGAAATATGGGGCTCTCTTAAAAGAGCATATGAGCGATTGTTAATTAAAGCTATAAAATTTCCAAGTTTAATGGCAGTTTGACGCCAAGGTTATTAGGTCAAGTTTGCTGGGGGATCTTTCAAAATAATAAAAATATTATTAATAACGCTGCACTGAAAATAATCGTGCCCTGTGCTTATATGGAGTCGGTCTTTAAAACCATTTTCGAAGGTGGTTAAAGCCATCAATATTTTAACTCGTTCCGTCGTTATATACATGTATATAAATTTTTTAATAGAAATGTAGTAAAAAACTATGCGTAATTTATTGATTCATATTTTTTCAATTGTTACATTTTCTATTTCATAAAACCAACTAAACAAAATCAGCAATAGCACTTCGCGGAAAATCTAGAAGGACAAATAGATAAAGCACGTTAGTGATTTTTATTAATATTTCAAAAAACCACAAAGAGATTTTGGATTCGAATTTCAACAGAATGTACGGACTTGAAGGTGCGCGTGTGTGTCTGTATACTGCAGTAGCTGATGGCGGAATAGTGAAAGGGAAGTGAAATTCTCTGTGCTAAGGGCCCCCTCAGCTCCCCCTATAAATATAATCATCCATTCCTCTCCCCTCCCCTTCTCGCCCTCCCCGCAACGGTGCGAACCATCACCTGAGGTGCTATGCGGAGCAATTTCGTATGATGAAGGGAAATAATGCGGGCAACTGGGGAAAAGAAGACGCAATATCCATCCCTGACCTAATCAAGAAAAACAACTTCTCAGTCAATTATTCATATGCAAGTGGCCCATTTTGGGGGGAAGGAGTGCGTTATGACTCTCGGCTGCCGACAACGGCGTAAATTGCCGACGCCGCGTGCACTAGCGCCACCTACGTTCCACATTCGTGGAGAAGATATATTAGGTCGCACTGCACGCCGCACATAGGCCACACAGATGCAACAATGTTACAACATGGTTACCAGCCAAAAATCGATATCTACACCTGTAAATCGGCTATGTAAAATGATCACGCCCATTTTTAAACAATTTTTTAAAATGTGACCTGGCAAGTCATTCAAACAAATGATGCAAGGAAAAGCTTGAGGTGAAAAATCTGACTCGATAAGGTGACAAACGTCGAAACTTTAAATTGAGATGAGATTAAAATCGAATAGCGATGGATTAAATTCTACATGTGTGATATCGTAGATATTAATGCCGCCTAGTGGTGAGTTATAGAACTTCGCCATAATTTCAGTCGTAAATAATATGACAAACCACATCCTTGGCAGTTCACAATAAAAATAAGCAGTCGTTGGAATGCGATTGTGATGTGATGGACTACGGGTGTCAGGTAGTGTGGAAACGCTACCGTTGTAACCGAAATAAGGCCTTGGTCTTTTATAGATAGTCAGGTCATCAATATATTTATATGTTTTTCTCGTGTCGGGCCGCCGTATCGCATCCGTACCCATTTAACGATCTGGAGGATGGATGGGGAAATGATGATGCAGGTGGCAGGGGGTAATAATCTATCCGTTCCCGCCACTTGCTCTTCATTACGCATGCATGAAGTGCTCATTTACGAGGGGAGTTGGTATCTTGCATCACTGTGCCGTGAAAAAGATTTAAAAAATATATCGCGATCTGCTGCAGATCGGATGCACGTAGCTTTTTCCCCGGCTCTGCTGGCAACGACACTCTTTATACAGGCAAGAACATTTCTATAGAATCCCATTTCACCCAAAAAAAAATTATTCTCGCAGTAGCATGCAAATTCAAACAACCATTTTTCTTGTAAATCTTGGAATCGTTTCAGATTTAAACACACTTTCGCAATTGCAACTAACAGACTTGCACGTTTGATCATCTAAACGCATAGTTTAGTTCTTCGCTTGACTAATGTATGGTTTCGTTGCCCCGAATTTTCTACAGCCATTGCTTGTTACATTAGAACGCTGAAATTCTGGCAAACTGCACCAAAAATTGTCTAATTCACCAAAGCAGAGTTCATGTTTGCCTTAAATAGTAGTGGATTTGTTCTGAAGATTGGTTATACTGCCTACACATGTTTGCGGAATCAAAGTATTATGTTTATCCAAAAAAAAAAATATTTCGCTAACCTCGAAACGCACTTCAAATTTTAGTCATAGGGTAGTCGCTGTTCGTAGTGCCCTTGTAGCAGCGCTAACCTCTTTCATTAGGTTGACTGCATTTCTAGTGAAGCCTAGAGGGGTTAGTTTTTTGTCGTCAGTGTCGTGGTCCATTACGTTAAGTTATGCCCGGTTTCATAAATTCAACGTTCTTGCCTTCGCCTGAAGTTGTAGGATGTCCCACTGTTGGCTCAGCGACAACGAAAAAGAGTTAGATGAAAGAAAAAGATTTGTGACTTGTCGCTATGAGCACTAGGACTCGATGAAAGAGGAATTCAGAATATTCTGCCAACGGCGCTTACAAGTTGCTTCCTCTGGAGCAATCATATTTATCTTACGTTACGGAAGAGTAGCAATTTTTAAATTACGATTACATTTTAAGACAGTCAAACAAAATTTTACTTTTCAAGCTAAAATACTAATAATGTAACAATTCAAGAAAATAATAAGCATTTAGGAAATAGGAGAGAGATTTGATTGATATGAAAAATAACTAAATATATTAAATATGAATCATGTTCTACACACTATGGTGCAGTCGTCACAGCAGTGCAGCTTAGTGACGTTGCATTTTACAAACCTAGCCATATTATTTATCCATTAATGGCTCGATACACGAAACAATATGCGCCTACTTCCGCTTCGGCAGACACGACAATCGGATAACCTTTTTGGACTACTGCTGTGCTCGGGGTTGGCGAGTACATGTTCAGAAATCTGGACAGTCAATTTGGATTCGCATTAGCCAGACTATCAAACCCACTGTATAGACGGCATATTGGATTTTTGCGTGAACAGTGATTGATGAAATGGCGCAATTTTTTCGGACCAAAGATAAATTTAGGTTTAGTCACCGACAGGCTAATTAACCGGGTGGAAGGGCTAGAAAGCGGTGGGTGAGTAAGCGCAAATGCCAAAGTATAGCTCCCCTCCCACCCAACGCACTACTCTTATTTATTGGACGTAAGTGAGTCAGCGAAAGCGAGTCACCGTTTTCAGATTGAATTAGACTGGAAGCGTGTTTGGTTTTAGCGCCTGCTGTTTGGCACGCGATTCGACGACCATATGGGCTAACAGCAACCCCAGCACAAGTCTTCTCCTAAGACCTTATGAAATTCTATTAAATACCCTTCCCAAAAACAATTAAACATCCCTAATTGAAGATATTTAAAAATTAAAATCCAACCATGCCTTGTTTCAAAACCAAAACAAAATTAAAGAAGTAAAATCTCTGGTTTTCATTTAAAGATTTACATTTCGTTTACCAGTACTCGAAACAACAAAACAAACATGTTCAGTTTTGGGAGAACCCAAAAGCCAAATAAATCCAAATCACACGCGAAGTAGTTGTTTAAATGAAATGAACCGTGTTTGCAGGAGAGATGTGAAACCCCACTATTTTTCTTTTATCTGATACAAAAGCACAGTTGTTTGACAACATAATATTACAAATCCACGAAATTTTAGCGACTGAACAGCGGGTCTCAGAGTGGTATTCAAAACTACCCCCTTCCTATTATTGATTGGTTCCCACGAAACACGCAATTTCCTCTTCCATGACATCCATCGCCATTTTGTCGTCGCGGGGGTACATAGGGGAGACACGGGGAGATCGAATTTGGAGAAACAACGTTTCACGGGAAGAGTGATGGAGGAGGTGGTGAGAACGGGGGTGTCACGTCAATACTTTTTTGTTATTAGTCCACGTCAAATTAGGCTGGACGCGACTGTGCCAGGCTGCGCATTGATTCTCGATTACCGAATGTGTTGATGGGTTCCTCTGTAGGTGGCGCAGGCGTTGTCTTTGATTGACACAAATTGACACCAAGCACTTGAGCGCTACCTTTAGTTGCTCAATGTCCTGGTAAGAAACTTAAGTGACATACGTTAAAGTACGTTGCTCAAGTCTATCTATAGGGAAAATGGATAATTATGGATTGTCTTTGCATCAATAAATCGAAATAGACTTTCAGCAAATGTCGAGAGCTATCGAGAGCTAGCACTTGAAAATGATGTATGTTTTGCATGTATCTTTAAAACTTACAAAATTGTTATTAAATCAATTTAACAAATAATTTACAATACCTTACAGAATACATAAATAATACATTCTACGTACGTGCGCATTCAAGATCATCGGCATAAAGATATGCAGCTATTTTGGATTTCCAAATACTTCTCAGTTTAATTTCTGAGGTGTTTTCAAGCGTCCGTGATATACCGATGAAATCGGAATTCTAACGCTATCAAGTTCATACGACACACTAAATTTACTTCCCAACTAATCCCAAAAACGAACGGCGGATCATTTTTTTTCCTAGACGCTAGTCGCCGACTCCTGTACTTAGGATGTTAGTTTAAGCTCCAACGTCTAAAGCGCGACGTCTGTAATCGCGCGTCGCTTCGAGTGCTCTCTCGGCGGGGGGTTAACTTTAGGTAATTTAGTTTGCATATGTACATAGGCACGGTCCGCAATGGAGATTAAGCCCCCCGATTCAGTGTAGTGTAGACAAAACTCGCTGCTGCGACTGCGTGAAATCGCAGCTTGAAACATTTCGGGGACTGAACGTCAAAAGGGCTCAGTTTCGCTTAGCTTAGCGCTTCTGTACGAGAACGCTCGAAACAAATTGCCTTAGAAAGCCCTAATACTTATAATTCCCATAAAATAAAACTTTAAGTTATAATTTTTAAAACAAACTAGGAATCGATTTCATAAATATATCTGGCAATGGGATTAGTGGGTCGAATTTTTAAAAATATATATAGATATTCAAGTGTGTATTGGTATCGATTAAAAATTCTGATTCGTTCTATTTTCTGTGTCTTATTTGTAGAAAATCAGAACAATACTTTCATTCCAATTCCTATACAGTAATTCAGTTCAGGATAGTCAAGAAATGGTCACAAATGATGCTAAAACAAAGGGACCAGGCATGGAAGATCGAAAACCAACTGTATTTATTTGTTTCGAGAATTTCGAACGTTCTCCTTACTGGAGCGATTCGAATCGGTTTGAGCGGTCAAATGTAGGAGAGCGCGAAACATTTAATTTTTTTCACACTGGGCGCGTTGCAAATGTATGCGTTCTTTTGTCGAAAATTGCTCGTTAGGACTCGGTATGTGGCATCGTTGGTGCGCGCCAGTCGGCCAGAACTGGAGAACGCAATAAACGTTAAGTTCTCCAATATGCACGGGAACTCTGCGGCTTAATGTGGCGTGAATTTATAATTTCATTTGCAGTTGCAAACGCAGATCGGCATCCGAATAACTTAGCCCCCACGACCGTAATATCGGTTACTATGTGTGTTTGTGTGTGTGTGTGTGTGTGTGTGTGTGTGTGTGTGTGTGTGTGTGTGTGCTTGTAGCCTGGCTAACTGCCGTTTTACGCGGTTTGTCGTTGTCGCATATTTATGAATTGTTTTGCGCCTGTCTGCAGAATTAGACTACAATAGCACACATGCTCGTGAACGCTCGACAAAATTCCATGTGCGATGTTGCAGTACCTGGTAAATTCTCAGAGCTTCGCCACATGTCTACATCGATAAGTGCTTTTAAATGTCTCATATACACGGTAATTAACAATTCGATTAATCTTCCTTCAGATGAAAAACCTACTGTAACGAACTACTGGATGAGAATCCTTTAAAAACGTCTGCAAAAGGAATTTATAGCTAAAAGCCGTGTTAATGTAGTTGCCAACGTTTGAGGGGCAGCCCAAATAAGGACAGTGTCTAGCAGAAAAATGACACCGAGGTTGCCCTCGCATTTATAAAAAATGTTCAGCCCTTTCACTGTGATGGTGCCCAGCAACACAAATATGACAAGGAAATGTTCCATGAAATGTTTGGTGGAGCGCGACTAATGCCTCACGTCAAACAAATTTACACAAAAATAGGGATTCTCGCATTTGAAATAGTTTTCCTGAACTACATCTTCGAAGGAGTTGAGAGCTATTTCTGGTTTCCGTCCGATTTGCCTTTTTCGGTGGGATATATTTTGGTCGAGTGCTTTTCTTTGCTTCCGTCTTCCGCCGCTTGAGCATTTTACTTGCGCCCGGATTCTCTCCATTGTTGTGTGGTTGTGCAGGAACCCCAGATGGCCTCCTGAGACCGGCCCACTAGATTTTTTTTCTTAAATTTCATGTCCGTTAGGAATATTCAAGAAAATACGCTTGGAATTTCCAAATTCATCACGGCATGACTTTGAAAGCACTGCGAGCGGATCAAAGTTGGTTTTGATTAAAGACAAACAAAATACCTATTTGGGCAATAGTTATTAACAAACTAACAAGCAGTTAAATTTGCCAGTCTGTTTAACTATTTTGTTTAAAAAGATTATTATTTCAACACTAAATAATATAGCAAAAAGGGCATGTCCCGGTTTCGCTTTTCACCAAACCGCAAGATTGAAAAATTCCAGGGCGCTGTATATAACGACAAATTGAAGATAAATGAACCGATTCATTGCCAAACCACTGTCTATAAGAGATAGGGACCGGCTTTGTCTTCAAAAGCGTCGTCATAAGACAGACATTTGCCGGACAAGGCACTAACTGAGGACGTCAGTCTTGTTGACTGAAATTTCGCTTAGATCGTAGGCAATATCGTCCTGGGTCCTTGCTTACGACGTTTTTACTTTATGCCAAAACCATTTGCCGTATGAGCATTTATTGTCATTAACTGACAAAATTGGAGTATTTTTGCGTGTATCAGAACACAAAAAGTATTTCGTATTTTTCATAGTGTGTGTCAACTTAACGTAACGAATTTTAACGCAAATCGAATAAAGATAAACCAATATAACGTTTTACAGTGATATTTTTAAAGTTTAATTGATTACTATCCCATGGAATGTCTCATGAGGATATGGAGAAGTGTTTTATATAAACCGTCTATTCCCCCAAGCCTCGCCCGTAAGATGCCGCATTCCAACAGATCCTTTTATTGGTTCTCGGTTTTACAACCCTTTAGCGGGTTCGCCAATTGAATACCGCGTGCCAAGACGGCGCGTCGGTAATCGATATGAATTGATTGATTTGCGTTCAAATTGGTGGAATGGGCGATGGGCCGTGGTTTTCAAAACGCGCATCGGGTATCCGTGATACCAGAACTGCCGCCGACTCGTGGATGGCGTTCGGGGTTTTATCTCCTGGCGCGGCGGGGCAGGGAATTTACCCCCACCCCCCCACTCACTCCATCCCGTCCCCAAATTACTTGCTGCGGCTGTAATATTGAGCAGAATACGCGGGTGGCGCTTCATTGGCGATGAAGGAGCGCACCGGGCTTTACGACTTTCATTAAAAACGGTTAGTGCCACGTCGCGCACAGGCAGAGAGACTTGGCCTTACACTTTGGACAGAGGTTTCAAAACTATGCCAACTCAAACGTAAATACAGCTAAACGGGAAGACAATCAAGTTGCAATCATATCGGCTGTTTGCACTCACGGTTGTGGTACAACTGTCGGCGCTGATCTCAGCACTTTCATCTGGCCAGAATTTAATTTAGGAAAAGTCGAGTGGAAATGTTATTAAGTCATCGACCAAGTCGAAAATTCTATTCAAAATAGTAGCTATGAAGCCGATGATAGTAAAATTGTTTGGACTGCAATCGAGAGTTGGCAACAAGATCGTCGATAAAGAACGTTTACTTCTAAGATCATCAAGATTCGCAAATCTACAATTTCTTAATTATTCCTGAAAATCAGAAGTAAACGTTGTTTACCGACGATTTCGTTGACGACTCTCGGTCGCGTTCTATTTTTAAGAAAAATTATATTGTTATTGCACCGGTGCTTAATACAAACTTGAAAGTAAGAAATTGGCCTTTAGACGTTCACGGAAATCTTTCATGTTGAAAAGGGTACAGGTGGAGCAACTGTCTTTGTTGTTCAGAGTGGAAAATGTTTGTGTGTCTCAAAGTGCCTATTCGTGGTTTAGTTTTAGTAGGCTACACACAGCAGCAGCAGTACAAAAATCAAACGCCATTGGCGAATGACACATTAAACACGAGAATGGAAACTGCGACGCTATAGAATGAAGGGGGGATCTTTTTCTTTGGTGGCGGGAGGGCGGCTCTACTGTACAACGAGAGTGCGGATAAAACATATTCTTGTTTGATCAACTAAATGAGGCGACATGTTGGAGGAGGAAATAATGGAGAAGATGCTATAATGGTTGGAACAGATCGACTCTCTCTTCATCGAATGGCGGCTTACAAATCTTATCGTGATTGCAGGCTCTCCGTCGCACCCAATCGATGCACGAGCCTTTATAGGCGGCGGCGGCGGCCATCTTCAAACTTAGTTTACGGGAAGAAGCTCGTTTATTTGCCATCGGCTCGTCACAATGTCTTCTGAGCTGAAAGCCTCGTATAGTCAAGCAGAACTGCGCCATTTTTATTTTGGCGAGTGTTGCACTAAAGCATTCAATGTGCACCAGACTTAACGCTATTGCACTTTCTACTAACGTTTATTGTAGTCATTATTTGGATTATAAAATTAGAGCAGACCGATTAATGTATTAAACCACAAAAACTGATCATACGAAAATTATTATAGGCACTAAATAGTAATACTCTGTACACATAGGTTCAAATATACAGTATGTTATGCTGTATAATTCAATTTGCGAGATACGCGTCAAATTAATTCAATTTCTGAACGCGTTCAAGTAATTCAATTTATTTGACAGTTTGAGTTTATAATTAGGCGCTCGTGACTCTTTGCTACACAAATTTCACATACGACTGAGGAATAATTAATATTGCTGCATTCGTCTGAGCTCATTTTCAACTTGCCATTTTCACCCGCAAGATCGACCTAAATCCGCATCCACATTCACTTTGTGATGAAACGCGTCGCATCTGTCAAACCCATTTAGATTTTTTAAATATACAGTTCATGCCGATTATATTCGCTATGGGTACAAAATTAAAAGAAGTTTTCATTTGCCGCCGGCTTCCAGCTGCCCCGATAAGGGGACGACATCTGGCAGCGCAGCCGTAATGAAATGTTTATGAGCTGTATCTGCTGCGGCGTCTGCATTGATACATAACAGATAATGGCGGCGTCCCCGGCGCAGGCGCCACGTCTACAGGATCCTATAGGGCACATGCTCGTTGGAGATTATTAGGTGCGATTGGCAAAGTCGACTAGTTTCAATAAAGATCGCCGAGATCTGTTTGCATCACCCGACCGGCGCCGTCCTCCTATACTCATCATCATCGGCTGCGCCAATGGATTATTACGGTTCATTAATGAGCTCAGCCCTTCCCCCCTCCCATCAAATATGGATTTCATGCCGACTGCAGACGTGGGGTAGTTCACTATTTGTATCCTCGTCGGACCAACTGCGCCTTTGGTTTTTTGGCGCATTTTGAGCAGCATTGATTTAGCGTACAAAGGGATACAAGTTGTGATAAAATGTGGAAACAATTGACTACAATTTGCAGCAAGCACCCACTTTTAAGAAGAAGATCTGATCCTTATTAGTTGTCAGTCCTTTGGGATCACTTAGTTTATTTTTTAATCTCGGGAGCAAGTCTCGCAAATGATTAGTTTAGCGAGAGGTACGAGGAGGGCATACTGTTCTGTATAAGACTGTCGTTGTACACAGAGATGTCTCCGCAATTACGATTTTACCACCAGATAACGGTACGTTTTCATTTCCGGCTTCTCGATATGCTTGGCTACGACATGCAAATGCTGCTAGTTGCCGACAATTGAATGATCAACTCGCAACCGACGCCAGTAAAGCCTCTGTGCATTAATTAGTGCGGCTCTGCGGTCAAAAGATAAAATATCTAGACTAAGAATGAAGGCGAAAGAAAAACTGTTTCCCATAAAATCCACGTATTTGAGATAAGGTATGTGCTTCGTGTGAGTTTATAAGAATTTTATTTTTAATCAAAATTCGAATATGAATTTTTCATCGTCATATTTAACCCCTGATCATATTTTAATAAATTGTTCTTACGAGTGGAACTTGAATGTAAATATTCAAATGAAATTAAAATAAACAGACATTATTTCTGTATGCAAGTAAAATAATTTATGGTTTGTAACCTGTTTTTTTTTTTAAAGTCTTGCACAATACGATTTACAAGCTAAATTTAGGTCCACAAGTCTGTCTGCTCGACAAAATGTTCTGCTGTAGAATTCGTGAAACTAAACCCAATCTTTTAACGAGATGAAAGATACGTTGAACTCGGCTGGTTTTTTTTAGAATATTGGAGGAAACAAAATTGTATCTAAAAGCGAATAGCGTGATCAAATATTTATATCGATACAGTAAAAGGAAAAAATAACGTAATTGTTTATTCTCTCTATAGGCGTGCCTGTGTATCTTTTGCAGCTAGCGTGACTCCTGTTTTCTTTCTTTTTTAAACCAATACCTACGGGCTGCTATTAATGTAGCACGTATATGGCCAACATACAGTAGATCAGATGCCTAGTCAAACCACTTACACACTGTAGATTGTGTAGCGTGCACTATTTACGTCAAGCGCTTTTCAAGTGGGAATACTTGACGTTTATGTACAGCTGACGTCTGATTAAAAAGCCCGATAAACTAACTGTTTCCATTTGTCGATTTTGATAGAATTCTTGTTTATTTTTTGTGTTTGTCTATCCACGTTGTTTCTATAGGTGTTTGAAGTTTATATTATTTTTGTTTCGATATTGCATATTTATTCGACATAATGCAAGTTTTTTTTATTCTTCGTTACAAATATTTCTAGGTATTATTGTCTGTGGGGAAATTTATTTCGTTAAGTAGGTATACGTTGCTGTAATACAACATTTAATACGTCTTCATTCGAAGAACGAAATTGTGTGAAACCTTCCTTGAATCAGCTAAATCAAGTAATGGGGGTGGGAGGTTCTAACCCTCGCTGTTCGTCAAGGCAATTCAATTCTGAATAAAAAAAATTAAAAATCGTTATATTTCGCTTGTTTGCCTCGTGGACACGATTCCTAGAAAATATGGCATCAATTGTTATTGATACGGCGTGCTGTACAAGTTCTGTCACTATCTGTGGCTGATTTAGTCTATTTAGGGGCCCGCCCACACTCAAAAAGTCTACTCTATATTTATGGCAAAACGAATGACCCCAAGCGCAGACTAATCTTCGGTTTAACGGATTAGTTGCCAAGCAGCAATGAATACCCCATATAAATCGGAATTGATTTTTGCTTTATCTATTTTTCTATTGCTCTCTCTCTCTCTCTCTCGTTCTTTTTTTTTGTTTCCTAGGAGCTTGCAACGAATTATACTCGAGAACACAATAAGCGGAAAAGCGATGATTATTTTTATACATTTCTTTTAATTTCTGCTGAGCACTAAAACTTAGTTTTTATGTTGTGGCGTATTGTGTGATTCGACGAAAGTTGCCGCCAACCGATCGTCAAAGATATCGAATTCATTAAATAAAAAATCAGAAATTGTATGTTAAAATTATTCGATTTGTCAGATTGGTGGTGGCACCACATCACATTTTTTGTTCAGAAATGTCCAAAAAAGTCATGAGGTATTTTCCCCATTTACCCACCAACTAAACCTGCTGATACACCAAAATCAATTGTTGGAATTGGATATATGCAGTACTGTACATGTAGATTCGGGTACGGAGGTAATTACTCGCCAACCAACCAATATCCGAGTAAGACCTCAATTCGACTTATCGATTCTGCTTATTTTCAACAGTTTTACGATCCAATAGAAGGATTTGCTCCCGATTTCGTTTGGCAAGTTAGCTCTCTTAAATTTAAATACGCTTTTCGACTTTTTATAGTCGGATTGAAAGTTTAGCCATGCCATCAACCATATACACACATATTCAACATATAGGCGATCTGCCCCCTGCTACTTCTCCGTAGTGGCTCTGATTTCTTTCTCTATCCATGTCTCGTCTTTTATTTTATTTTATTTTCTTCATTTCATAGAATCCTCTGTTCAATTGGGATACCAAAAATGTGAACATCTGAAACACTTTTTCTTTTTCCCACAATTTCATCCGGAAGATTAGGGATTATCTTGAATCCAATTCGTCTATACAAACCAGCTTCCAAAAAAATGAATTTCTTAGAAATAATCGCTAGCACATGCACCTGGAAAGAAATTGCACAAATCATAAGAAAATTGTGAAATCATATATTGCAAACAAAATACTATGCATTTTAACTTCAATTTTATTTTACATATTGAAAGCGCTTTGAAATGATTGTCCAATGGCGATGTTATCAAAGATTTTGGATCGTTTGTTATACTCGAACTTGAATGAAAAAACGGATGCATTTATGTTTGAATTTTAGATTTTCCAATTGAAAATTGTATTTGTCAAACCGTACATAAAAGCGATGACTGTTAACATGAGTAATGTGCAGTCAAACATAATACAATGAATTCATTAGTTAAATATTGTACGTTATCTGATCCTTTTTTTAACAATAAATGCGCAGGCCTTGAGTTAAAATATATTGGGGAATGATTTATGACGAGAAAGCCTAGAACATGTGAAACGAAATTTTATATTTTGCAAGAAACCTTCGTAAGGTGTGAGTTCTAAGCCTCGACCGACTCTACTTTTCACATCCCAAAAATCTAATTTCACCAAATGCGCTAAAAGTTTCTGCATCCAGTTCATAGGTACAGACCATTTGACTGTATATACAGAATAACTCGTAAAAACATGGCTGTGATCCACCACTAAAATATTACGTCCCCCCCACTGAATATCTGACTACACTCGGCCACAGTTTTCATCCACCCTGTTCCCGTGCCACCGACGTCGAATCTCATCTGATCAGCAACATCCGCGTTTCTCGGAGCGAACATCGAGAAGAATTCGGCCCACTCGATCCCGCTACACGTCGCACCGTTCCAAAATTCGGCACGACTAAGCAAGATCGGGTGTCCTATGGTCGCCTGACCTGCGATCCTAGTCTCACCGCCCGGACCAACAAGCTAGGGGGATGGGGGAAGTGGAGACGAAAAAAAGTGCAATAAAAATGGTTCTCTATCTTTTTTATATGTACTTTTTTTTTCTCTCGCTCTCGTTGGTAATAACTTGGCCCATGACTCCAACCACACTCACCCCTGAAGTTTGCATAATCCTGTTCGAGCCGAGGTGGTCTCCCACATTCCAGTTGTGCAGCCCGTGCTGCGTAACGGGGCCGGCTTAGGGTTGGTAAGGGAGAGCAACGCCCATCCCTCAATCCGACGCCACACATTTGCAGTAGCCGAGAAGCAACCAAACCACAGTTGAGTTTTTTTCTTCAGGACACAGGTGCACAGGTAACGCGCAATTAATTTTAAATAATAGACAAAAAAGAAATACACAGTATTCGATTTCTGCGTACTCTCTCCATGAAAATGAATTATCAAATTACTGACTTATATCGCGATGGTCTTTCAAAATTTATAATCAAATATACTAAAAGATATAAAAATTGGAATTGTACCCGACAGGTATTAACGGGACAGAAATCACGACCCCAAGGTTAGTGGATGAACAGAAATATTTTTACCGTAATACACCAACTCAGATCAATTAAAATCGAATATATAAGATTCGAATATTGCACCTAATCTGAACGAAAAAGTATCTTTAACTTCAGAAGAGAGAAGAAGAGATTTAATTAAATCTGAAGATTCCGAAATGCTTTTCATGGATGAAAGGAGAGTGGAAAGGAGGGTCACTTTAACGTCTCCGGCTTAGGATATACCTCGGAGTTTGTAACTGCTGTGATCATGCAGAGAATGTTATGACCGGGGCATTTCAGACATATTTTTATGTAGAAAACAGGCACATTATTCGCAAATATGGGCACGCACAAATACGAACAAGGGCAAGTGCGGGGGCTAAGATTTCACGGGATTGGTGTCGTTCGTGTTCCTGTATGAATTTCATGTAATCCGTGTACAAACGATACCTGCTCTGAATTTTACTACCTTGATCTTCAAACGAATGGCGGTAGTTCTCAAATCTGCTCAATTTATACCAAAAACACTAAATAAAAAAATACATGAGCGAAAAACGAGATTGGCTTCGAATTATAAATTTTTCCATTGTCACTTTTCTTGCAAACTGTTTTTTTTTTTGGAATTAAAAAAATTACCTACTTTATAGTTTTAATCAGCAATATAGTATCAGGGACAACATTACTTTACCGATTTAGAAATATCAGATGGGGAAAAATAGACGCAGTATGTTGAAAAAGGCGCTGTCGTTCAACAAGTCGAACACGAGTATATTTTTGCGATACGGTCTTGAGAGCCAGGGCGTAGACGGAACAGCGGATCTCGAGAGTTCCGGCGGAAGTGCTAACCATCGCGTCACCAGCACCGCTCACTTTCCGTTTCACACTTGTCCATACAAGAAACAGATCAAGCCCCCCCCCTCCCCTCAAACCAACCACCACCTTCCCATATCATCACCACCACCACGAAGGTTGTTCGAGTTTTCCGACAGGGGAAGTTTTTGTCTAATTTGCATTCCGCAATGTGGCTGATTCTTCGAGGAGAGAGAGCGAAAAGAGACCGACGAACGGCAGCAGCTCTTGTAGGTACACACACACACACGCTGCTAAATCAGTTTTGTCTACGCGGCCCCATAATTAATGTGCTCGAAGGTATCGTTAAGGATCCAACAAATCGCTCATCTGTCAAGCGGGGAGCGTGTTCGGGTGGGGTCTGAGGTTATCTAGACCCCGGTTTTTCAATTTACGGGCTGCGGTCGACACAACCGAGCGGCCATGCTTTTGCCGACGCGTAAAGAATCGCTATCAGGCGGTCCCCGAACGACTCGGTTGAAACTCCACGAAGTACGGAAGGCGGATGGCGCTTTAAAAAAATTAATTTAAACGGTGCTTATAGCTTCAGACTGCTATTGAGCTTAGTGATGATTATTCGAGAACATCCTAACTAGTTAACAGCACGCCCGTTTGCTGAATACGTGAGGCAGGAGACGAGGATAGGAAATGGGACAACTGGAACTATCTTATCTGTTTCAAACTGACAGTGGTGCGTTTCATCGATTGAAACATCACCAATGCCATTTAATTAAAAATACAAACGGTGTCTAAAAAATTACCGACCCTTCTGTTGTTAACGAAAGGTCACACTACTACGCGCCAATACATCAATAACAAATTAAAAAACTCGACAGCAAAATATAAAAATGCATGTCTTTTTATCACATGTAAATAAGAGTATACTTTTTCCCCCTGACAGAACAAGGTTATTTAGTAGGTATTATCGAAACAAGACAAAAGAGAGATATTTCAAGACTGGAGTAAAATACCATTACAAAGCTTTCTAATCTTATTCGACTAGGTAGAATAGGCTAAACGGCCAGTGCGAGCACCGCAGACGAGATTGTATAAATTGTCCCGTAGACGTCAGCAAGAAATGATCACCCTACAGGCTGGAAGCTATATATATACACGGCACAGATTGTGTACTGTGTGCGTATGAGTGTATGTGGAGGCCGTGCATTTGGCGACGAACAAGCTTATCAACAGGAAATAAGGCATTAAGGCTGAAATTTCTTTTGTTGGGCAGAAAGAAAGTAACGGCTACTTCCGTTGACTCGATGCCGATAAAGTTCCGCCTTCCACGCCACCGCCGTCGCCGCTTTCTTCGCGTCCGGCGTCCGTCTCACGACTTCTCCATTCGCCAACGCGCACAAATCAGTGGACGCCCGAACGACCAACGGGGAGTCCTCCAAAAATTCGCGGAAGAAGTCATTGCTAAATCAACGCCAAATTCAAATCTCCGAAATAGACAAGGGACACTAAAAACATTCGGAGAGTGCAAATCGAACAATAAATATCATTTCGATTAAATAACAGAATAAACTTGGTTAAATGTTAATTAAATATTTTGGGCATGCCTCGTTGGCGCGATTCAATCCGATTAGAGCTTCCATTGTAACACAGGCAATAGCTTTTCCTAAAATGCATTAAGGAACCACCCCCTTATCCAACCAGCGCTTCAAATAAGTTAACACTCAAGAATGGCATTGCCTAAAATAAACCGAAGCTAGGATTCGTTG
The DNA here is from genome assembly GCA_034698785.1 of Mycogona germanica. Taxonomy (NCBI): domain Eukaryota; kingdom Metazoa; phylum Arthropoda; class Diplopoda; order Chordeumatida; family Chordeumatidae; genus Mycogona; species Mycogona germanica. The sequence goes on from JAQGBY010001290.1 coordinate 20,381, forward strand.
GTGGAACATTTGTAGTGGACCTCCATTTTGAACTAAATCTGAATAAGATGAAACGTTATGTGAGACCTGTACAAAATGGCGAAACTAGGAACGGGACGAGGGGCCACGTTGATGGATGAGTATTTTTCCGGCGACTTCTATTGCTACAAAACGTAGCCGTCCCACAATCACTGTATACAAGCGCCTATACAATGGAGTCGGGACTCGCGGCTGGATCTGTGCCATGTGCGATCCATTGTGAGGAAAGGAGTGGCGAGAAGCCGAACAAAAAAGGTGGAGGTGGTGGTGGTGGTGGTGGTGGAGGAGGAGATTGACCAGCCCCGGTGGGCGGGACCTTTCTTGCTTTAGTGCCGGCGTCAGATACACACTTGCCGGATTATTTATCGCGGCGCACACCAACGCCCCTCAAGTTCCCTATGATAACGACAGGCCTTTTCTAATACCATCGAGATGCCCTCCGACAGTCCGCTGGCCGTACTCCGCAGTCACAGACTTCACTGGAGCTAGGGTGACCGCACCAATGTGGCTAGAAAAATGGACCTATGACCCGGCAAGAATGACCAAAAATGGGACGTTAAATAACGACGAAAAATAAAGTTCCGTTAATTATCCCCAAATTACCATCAAATTTCTTAGCAAAGTCGAGTTTAAATTATTTAGAGCCGTGGTCTTGTTTCTGGTATTTCTTGACAAATTATTATTTTTCCGAATATCCTAATTCACATTATATGGATACTATATTTTGCTTGTTTGAGCGTCAATGTCTAGAGCCAGCTCTCACATCCCAGCGGAATCAGCCCCGTGTTAGTGCGCTTCGCCACCTCGCCTTTATTTTGCAAAAAGCTCCGCCCGAAAGGCAGCTTCTCGCAAAGCAGGTACCTCACCCCTATAAACAACGACCATAAAATGCTAGTGTTTAGAGAGGCTATTTCTTACAAGCTATATTTCTTTGCAAGAACAAACATTGCTTGAAACATATTTTCGGGTCGTCCTCTTTGTTTTTAAGTGTTTGAAATGATGACAAAAACGAACACAGAATTTTCTACTTTAAAATAAATGAAGCTAGGATGAAAGAAACACGCTAACACATTTTACAATCAAGAAACGTCCGATACTATTAAAATGTATCCCATATAAATATTTAGAATATTCTTTCCATAGAAAAAGCATAAGATGAGTAACATTGCTATGTACAAATAAAATAACCATCCGATAAAGGATCACGCAGAAAAGAGTGATCGCACCTTAATCGGCCTAGACTTCCAACCAGGACTACATTCGCCTCAAGGTATAAAACCGTACCCTCGGAAAAGGTCATTCGCGTCACCAACAAAGTCACTATTGATTGGCACTCGTATGACACGTCCGCCTTTGAAACCGACGCTTTTCCTGTGCCCGATAAGCGGGGGTTCGCCGAGTGTGGACCCGGGGCATATTTGGTGAGCCATATGCCATTGTGTTGGCCCCGTCGTCTCTCGATCCATCTATCCCGCCCTGTGGGGTCGTTAGTGGCTCGCCCCCTCCCACCCCAACATCCTCTACCGACCTCTTCTTTAGGCTTTCGGCAACGAATCTTCGTCGGCCATTACAAGGTCCTAATGTGATCGTAAATTGGCCACCTCGCACCTGATCCCCAGTCGCTAACAACAGCTTTTGCATTGCATTATCGTCGCTCGAATGTCTAATGGATGATACTTTTACTTTCGTCCCCCAGCATCTCCCCCATTCCCCACATCGTTATGACGGATGCCAAAATTATAACTGCCAACACCTGCCAGCACTCGAAGCAGTCCGCATGGTGGCGTTCGGTCAAAAACTAAAACACTCGAATTCAGAAAGGATAGAAAGTTTAGATTTCAGGAGTCATATTCGTTAACTGATGTTCAATAGAAAAACGTAAGCGGTTGGTTTCGCGACCTTTTGCGTCATTGCGACATGCCCCCAAAAGCCCCCAAAATTAATAATACGAGTAATTTCATTACTACTACTGAGAAATACAACGACCCCCTATTCATTTTTATTTCACTAACTGGATCCTGGATTGTCAGTTGTCCTGCATCATTTTTATGCAGTAGTTATAACCGGGTTGGCGAAGAGTCCATTGACCACCATTAAGGAACTAGCCGTCTACCCACCAGGGACCTTGCGCTCACATTTGTGGACATCGTGACTTTGTGGCGGAGAGAAGCCCTTCCCTATCACCTAAATAGGCTCTGTATCCACCAATGCAAGGCACGACATGCAGATTTGACCGCAAATGCAGGTAGGGCAACTTCCAGCTCAATCTTTTCAATTAAAATCGCTTGAATAAGTTGTATTTCAATATAAAATAAGACTGTGAAATAATAAATAGAAAAATATCATTTGTACGAAGCAAAATAACGATCTTTTAATTCTAAACATGACAGAACAGTATTCAATTTGGGCAATAGTTCTCAGAAGGATTCAGACCCGATTGCAGTCAACGGCCGCACGACCATTTTATGTACAATTTATGTCGTGCCGACAATGGCGAATCTCTCAATACGAAGATACGATTTCTACTCGCCGGCTTGTCACTCAGCGGCAGAAACGAATCTCGTTTCCGCAAAATAACCGTCCCCCTACGTATCGTAATTTGCAGGAGGCATCGCTCTCCTTTACCCCCCCCCCCTCCCCCAATCCCTCCCATCCTACTGCCACCCAACCATTCGGCGGCGCGACTGAAAGTTCATTTGTGTGACGCAAGTGGACGTTTCGAATCGCATGTCCATCTCTGATGATGACGTGCGAATTCTCGGTAAACGTGAACACTGACGCGATCACATTCGCTTTTGCACCGATAGAAAAATATCCCCGGCGCCAGTTCCGAAAATAAAACAACAACTCCTTGCATCACTAACACTAACACCGTAAACACCATCAATCGCGAGAACAATAGGCTTTTGGCACTTCAAGGACGTCACCACAGACATCAGACGTAATGGAGGAATCAACAAATCTGAACATTAAGGCCTTTCTGAGCACTCTAGTCAACAAAAAACTGAATTGATAACGAACAAGATCGCCAGGAATTCTTCTGATAAAAGATGGAACACTGCCGCTAAGTACATCATCGCCTTCATGTTTAGTTGAAACCACTTCAAACTGAGCGGAACGAGTGAACATAAACTGTGAATGTCCAGAAGATAATGCTCGAAACTCGTCGAAGTGTCAAGAATAGCTTTTAAAAAAACTTCGCAGAACTGACAAGGTTTCATATAATCATAATCGCGATCCAACATTCAGAGTTACTCGAGCTTATATGCCAAAGTTAAATGTTTGCTTTCGTGATATAAGAATTTGTTCTAGTTGCTAGATTCCATCTTATCACTGACGTCTAGCGGATGGTTACCAATGGAACCGATAGTTGTGTCTCCAGTTTCGCCAGTCGAACAACTGGAGTCACAAATATTGGCTCCAGCTTTCGATGGCAGAGGCGAATCTAGTATGGTAAAATGGCACAGGACACTTATACTTTGAAAAGCAGGCGCCTAGGACAAACTCAGTTGCCGGTCGGCAAAGCAGCAGGAGGAGCAGCAGCAGCTCACTTTTCTTTGGCGGTTGGCGGCAAAACGGCCATCCAAAACAGATGCTAGCATTTTACGTTTTTCAATTTGAACACGCGTCGCGAACACGGTTGAGAAAATTCAAATGGCGTGTGGGCGACTGCTGCTGCACTGCGCTGCTGCTGCGAGCATTTTTAGAAATTTATGGCCTTTAGTGCACCGCCAGGCAACGAAAAATATATTCCTAAGCATCAAGAAACGAAAAAATATACTCCTAAGACCTCGGGCATCCACGACCGACCACTTCTCTTGTTTCAGCTTGATCTATATATTTTTTACATTGGAAAAACAAGTTCCTTAGAAGAACAAATGTAATCGTATTTTTGTCTTCTCCTGAAACTCCATAATCAGTGTAGAAAATATCAAGATTACCTGTAGTGTTGAACAGCCGTGGTGCCAGTACACAAAATGATTTCCCATTTCTTGTTCGGGCACTCCCTGTCGAGAGTCTTCCAAAACATAATTTGTTTTCATCTGAAGCACCATTTTCGCGATAGGTGGTGTTCCCTAAACGCTAATGTCGCCTATTTCCCGCAAATTGACTTCCAAAAAAGCATCTTATTGAATTTGCGCCCCTCCGATAAAAAAGCATTTCAGATTTTTTCTTGTCTGAAAGTGTCGCTGTACATGCACATTACGTTGTTCTAAGAAAAGCAATTCGCAGAAAGTGCTCGGGTCGGCAATGGCTCTCAGGAGGACATGTGTCCACATATATATTTATATATGGCGGGGTGGAAGAACTCGACGTCTAAAACTATGGCGTCGATATTGTCAAACCAGAAACCAGCGTATTATGTTTATGCATGTCTTGCGACGCGCGCTCCCTGTATTACAGTTTAATAAAATTCCAGATTGGACTGGAGCAACGACGGGGGTGGGGGTAAATAGGGGCGTCGTCTTGAAGAGCCTTATCCATATTTTAATCTTGCATCTCTCCCCCCTCAAATCCCCAATAACCCTGAACCTTATTTCCGCAGAGGCCACGCAGGGACTACAACACTCTGTGATCAAGTTAGTATCCAGATTCGTGTGAGGCGCCAGCACTCGTAAGACGCTTGCCACACAATACTGTAATGTGTTCGCTTTCGTAGACACTCCAAGAACGTCTTTGGTCAGGAGCGACCTAACATTACCCATTCGATGAATTTCACATTTGCGTGAAATTTACCGTGACTGTCTCCTATGAGAAAGAACAAATTGAAGTTAGATTAAATATATATATATTTGTTTGAAACACGCAATTTTTTTATTCGAATCCTTCCTTCGCGAAATATTTCCAAAATATATTTTATGCTTCCGGTGTTCCGAACTTGTGGGTTTTGACACAAGTTCCGAGACATAAATAAAGGATATTTTCAATAACATGTAATACATTACCTTGGTTGACGTGCCATAAAATGTTATTGTTCTAGTTCTTGACTCTTACTCTCGCGAACAATTTGCCATTGGTTACTTGTCTTTGTAGAAATGAAAAGTTAACCTCTCTATACAGATGTCGCAATACATACAACAAATCTGTATATTCTATTTTTACTTTCGAGCTTCACATTCATGCAAAAAAAATTTAATACAGGATGTGACAAAAATTGTTTGTCCCAATTTGGCAAATTATATTTTTATTTCCCATGAACTATGTAATAGAGTCGTTATTGGAAGATAAACTAATATTATGAGTAGAACATTAGTTTAAGGTAACTTGATGAGCTTTGCACAACTTTGTAACAAACTTTCGTATTTGGAATAATCACCCTAATACAACTTTAATTCGGAATGTTTTATTTATTATATGTTAAATTGTTAATAACACTTGTTTGATATGTGATATAAACGTGTTTTCATCATTCCACAGTATAAGTTCAGTCACACTACATATACTCAAGTTAAGGCAACGGTCGTCATAGTTACAGAAGATTTGTCTTATTGCACACAGAGTAGTACTTTGTAGGGACCGATAAAAAAACTTTATAAAACATAAGAAGATACAGACAAACCTAGAAGTCGGGAAGAAAGACAAGTACCGGAACAGAGACCGATAAAAAAGTAAAAGATACCGAGTAGGTCGCGGCGAAGAAAAATTCAAGAGATTCGCGGTGCTCAGAATATGATAGATCAAGATATATTAGTTTTCTATTAATAAGTCCCATAATGGAATTATATTTTATAGGCTTATATCATTGCATCTCCATCGCCAGTCTGATTCTGACATTTTTTTTAAAGCAAAGAAAAAGATAGTATGCCGTTGTCTGTTCTTCAATGTTTTTTTGTAGGATATCTCGAGTGCCCGAGGCGTATTAATAAATAAATCCTCGTAGTACCCATTCATCATAATATTCTAACTTGCCGTAATACAACTGATGATATTTCACTGATTGAATCGCATTTTTTGCTATAGAAAATATTGTCATATTCGAATTAAATAATCAATCGCAAGAAACCTTTCTGTAGAACCATATTTCATTTTCGATTTTCACTGTCAGAAAGGTAGGGACCGCAACCGCAAACAAATTCTGAATTTTACCTGACGTTTCTTCAATTTTATTTAAAGGTGGCATATCAGAACTAAACTGGTATCCACGAATGGAATAATATTTTTTTTATAAAATGGGGTTTGGTTTGGGCTCAGGACTCAGGAGTGAATATACAGAGGCCAGCACTTTATGACTCACCCGTTCGTTTATCAATATTTTGTGCGCACAAAAACTATTACAATAAAGCATGTCCCTCCTGCAAGAGATGTGAGGGCCAACTGCGATGTCGTCTGTGCGCGGCCTCAGCCTACATATATATATATGAATGTATCTCTCTCAATATATATATATATGTATGCCATATCTCTCCGCAGTTTTGTCGTCGGTCTCGACATGCAGTTAAGAGTGGCTTTATAAGTAGCATAAATCTCTGTCGCTGACAATTTCTCGGTGAAATGTGAAGTGGTCGCCGGCTTTTGTTTCTGTATTGATGTGTGGCTAAAGAGAGATGGGAGGGCGCGAGGGCCACGGCGAACTTGTTTGGCGGGGACATTACGGGGGATGGAGATGGGATTTGGGGTTGCCGGTCGGCCAACATTGGACAAGTTGTAATCGCCTTCCGCCGCGTTCAACTTTATTGGGGGAGTCCTGTTAGGTTAGGCCGCTGGACAACATATAATTTCGTCCGTATTTTGGTGAAGTGATTCGTAACAGGTTTTGTGGAAACTGTGTTCACGAGCACCCAGGTATGTTTATAATGTCATCCATTCTTTTAAAAAAAATAATTATTCATTCAATCAAATCATTTGAATAACTAACTGTCTCTTGATTAAATACTTTATTTTCAAGGTTCAAAATACCTGTTTTTCAGTAACAAAAAAATTATCACTCTCGAAATAAACAGAAAATCTTTAACTTAATGAAAAAATTGTAACACATTCTTGACAAATTAAATTAAAATATTCCTGCATTTTGCCTCTGTTGATTTTTATTTATTTATTAATTTTAAGTTACGACAGAAGATTTACGACAATAAATATCATTCCCACTTCGAACAGATAAAAAATTCTCACACACCAATAACGAGTGATGCACACTAGAAATAAAATACTTCCGGTTCGTGATGCCGAGACTGAAGCGAAACAAGAAAATAGCAAGAACATCGATGTCACTAAAACACTACACCACGCTTGGCCAAATCGCTTCATTTCTGGTCATTAAATTCTTACTAAGGACGCATCACTCGAGAATCGAAACAAAAAGTGAAGGGACAGAAGGAGCAGGATGGCGAAGAAAGAAAAAAATACGGCTAGCCAAGGCCAGCGACGTACGCAAACAACGCCGCCGAACACAAAACGCGCCATAATCCATATCCTATGGCCGGACCGGCGTCCAAATGGTGGAGCGACCAGACACATTATGCGGAGTGGAGCTCACTCTGTGCGGCTCCAATTCGACCGTAATGCTTGAAGCACTCTCTGCGACCGCGGCTAGCCGTCAGGCTTGAATTATGCCTTTTTAATTTCGTGTTTCGGGTGTGCCATATATGCTCTGGCCAGTATTGGTGGCGCTGCTGGTAGTAGTGACCATAAATTCGTACGGGAACATATACCAGAGTATACGGCAAGGGGAGGAAATGGAGAACAGTAGACCCGCCACTTGGACCTAGATTATAACTGGATTCGAAAGTTCTCTTGCTATTGTGGTGGTGGTTTGACAGGTTCGCTGGTACGGGACTCAAATCTGGTGTCCACCACCAACATCTATGATGCTTTAATCATATAAACGATTTGTCATTCACAAACGGGTGTTCAGGTATCGTCATTGAGTTTTGTTTTACTCCAGTTCTATTCTGTTAGAACAACCACTCTCCTCATTCCAAGAATGAGCAATATTGCATAGGGGTCGTGATAAGATGGTTGTTCCTACGCGAACCGGATATACAATAAAGGGGGAAGGACATTGTGTGTTATAAGAGGCGAGCCAGAAGCCATCCAATAACGCGAAGCAATAATATTGAATGTGCTCCAACCTACGTGCACAATCGGCTACGACTACATATTGTTCTGGCTAGCAAACATGTGCAACCACATCCGAATTAATATGTCGTACAGTAATGAAACCTGAGGCCGAGTTTGCGTGAGAGATGGCACGGCTTGGACAAATATATCCAACATAGACAATTTTACAATAGAACGTATTTGAGTTGAACATATTGATAAATAGTCCTTTGCCAGACGAAACCTCTGATAACATTTTCCTGATACCACAACCTAGATTGAATGGAAATTATATGAAATATATAGATTTATGAAATGTTAATTTTAACATTTTACCGGAATGGCAAAAGTAAAATTTATTGCAAACAATTGTGTGTGAATATGACAAATTTGTTTGCAGGGTCTCATAAGGATATTCGTCGCCTACGCAATTCTGTCGCCAACGATTTTCTCTCGCCTTATTAGTTTTTGCCTTGAACATACACAACATGTTCCTCACTGTCCTCTCTTCCTCCCCCCACCCACCCGCCTTTTCGCTCGCAACCATCTCTTCCCTTGATAACTCGTTTTATTTTCCAATCTCGGATAATTGGAAACCTCCCCGAAGATTAATCAATGGAGACTGTTTGCACATTAATCGGCTGCGCGGCGGGTGGATACCAGAGTGGGAGAGGGGTTATGGATCCAGGGGTGGTTCCGATTCCCGCCCGTGTCTCAAGACTGCGCTCGCCAACCCCTTCCGTCTCTCCCTGGTAATAATTTCCTGCTGTCATAATTTCGCTAATGACAAGTATGTGTGTGTGCGTGTGTGGGTGTACGAGAGCGAACCTTCCGCTCCACTGTCGCCGCCCTGCCGTTAATTTGTTCCTATCGGCTTGTCTCCAAAACTGAAATGTCGGATGCAACGATTCGCCCTCTGGCGACAAACGACGTCACCACGCTCTGATGGCCAATGGATCATATAATTGCTACCGTTTTGCGCCATGGCGCTGCGTTGGCGACAAACTTCGACATTACCTATTTTCGTTTAACATTTTTTCATCTAATATTCTGACATTCTGACTATTGAGTGTTTTAAGCTCTAGAAAATTAAAAATCATAATGGGTGTAGATTAGAATGAAAGCAAAAGTTTTTACCAGTGAGCTTTCGGCAAAACGCATTGACCGTAATCCATCAGCCATTGCGCAATGCCTATACCGTATCCTGATTCTCGCTTCGCCGCATTGCTCCAGTGCTCGTGTGGTTTCAGTGCGCTTCGGCCGAGAAAACCAACTTATGCGGGGCAGCTATTTATTAGCTATTTCGAACAGGCAATGTCGGTGACACTGCTAACACTGCAAAATATAAAAATTGCTTTCTGAATCTTTTAAAAAAATAATTTCCTTTTTTTTTAGCATATATGAAATATTTATATAACTTGGTAGAATTAGAGAATTGATAATTTAAAATATTCGATATTCGTTGCGATCAATTATCGATGACGAAAAGATCCCGATAAGGGTGATTCCAAACTGCCACAAAATGGTCAGGCCCATCCTTAAGGTTGAGATTAAATTAACCACAGTCTGATTTTGCAGCATACGAACAAGTGCAGAAATTAATATTGAACCACAATCACCAAAATAATTTCTATAATGATTACGTGCGCGTAAATATGCCAGAAATGTTCAACATTGCTGACATGAAAATAACACGAATAACACGAATAACACGAAAATAACTCTCTGCCATCTTCCAATAATCTATCTGCACTAATCAAGAATGAAAGAGAAGATTTTGTGTGGGATGAGCGATGAGGGTGGTAGGGGTAAAATAACGCAGACTACCACAAACTCCACGGGGAGAAGGAAAGGATGTAAAACACGGAAAGTAATGACGCATTATTGTTGAAGTGACACTTTCCATTAGGCGAGTGAAACCACATCGCCCATCTCTGTCTAAACGGATAAAGCCACGCGAATACAAGGCTGTAATGTGGATACGAGCTCTGTTGTACGTCTACCACCGACGTCACTAATACACCGAAAAGGTCTACATGTGGCCGCCATTCCAAGGGGGTTGCTATTTGAGACGAACAAGAGACGTCGAGGGGTTATGGGTCGTGTGTGTTCAGTGTCGACGGAAGTGCTCCCAACATTCTTTATCAAATGTTGGCGATTCGATAGATACTTCTTGTAGCACAATCGTTCATTAGACAATTCATTTCGAGTCGCCAACTAATAATCCGTATCGTTATACAAATGATTAATCGAATTAATCGAAGTACGACTCGTCGTAGCCCAGTCGGTTTAGCGACTGACTGTGGTTTCGGCGGTCCCGGGTTCGATTCCCGGC